>QKWP01002995.1:19255-30382 GCA_003550325.1 Gigaspora rosea | reverse complement strand
TGTGCACATTGTAATGAAGATAACACTCAACCCGCATGGTGTCTATCATGTGACCCTGATAAAGCAACAAGATGGACAAGTGGAAATAAAAATATTGACGATTGCATGAAAGCGTTCCAACTTAGAACCTGGAGATATGAAGATGTGATTGAATGGATTCCATTTGATAGATTATCTGTTGTTGAACAAATTGGTAAAGGAGGATTTGGTTCCGTATACAAAGCAACCTGGTTGGACGGTATACGACGAAAAGTTGAAAAAATTAATGGTGATAACTACAAAAGAGCGCGTGAACAATCCAGCACCGTCGCACTCAAGACGTTGGCTAGTTCTATGGAAAACAATAATGATTATTTAAAAGAAGTAAGCTAATTTATTGTTTTATAATTTATCTAATAACTAATAATTTAACTAATTTGTTGTTTAAAATTTAAAGTTCAAAAGTCTTTTGGCATGTAAATTAAATGCTAATAAGCTCGCAATATATGGCATAACTCAAAATACAGAAACAATGGAATACTTTATGGTATTTCAGTATGCTAATCATGGAAGTCTTTCTAAATATTTAAGAAATAATTTTTGCAACCTTACATGGCAGACTAAATTGAAAATACTTAGAAATATTTCAGATGAGTTAGATAATATTCACGACTATGCAAAATACATTCATGCTGATTTTCATAGTGGCAACATTTTGCAAGACCAACAATCATATATTGCAGATTTAGGATTATCTAGAAAATCAGATGAAAAAGTTTTAGAAGGAAATATTTATGGGGTTATGCCTTATGTTGCACCAGAAGTTTTATCAGGTGAGCAGCAGTTCACAAAAGCAGCAGATATTTATGGGTTTGGAGTTATTATGTCAGAAATGACAACTGGACTAAGACCTTTTGATGGACGTAATTTTGATTTGAAACTTTCAGTTGATATTTGCAAAGGATTACGACCTGAGTTTGCACCTGAAACTCCTAATTGCTATGTTGAATTAGCAAAGCAATGTATGGATCCTGATCCACAAAGACGGCCTAATGCATGGTAAGTTCATTGTACAATAAGAGATTGGCTTAATGAGATAGCTTGTCCAAATGATGATAATAAATTAAAAAGCAATTCTTAGAAGCAGATAAAGTTGTTAAAGCATTGCCAACATCAAGACATTCTGATGAAATGTATACTAGCAAAATTATTAGCACAAAATTAATTTCAAAAGCAATTAAAGGCATTTATTTTCAATTAATATATATTGTATTAAATTTATATTATATTGATTTAGTTAAAAGATAATAATTGTTTATTTAGATTTGTCTCAAGCCCAAGCTGATTCTACTCAAATAAATCTTGATGTTACTGAAATTTGAAAATTTGTATGTATATAGCTAATAAATCTATTTTATAATTTATAATAGTAATGTTATTTTGTATCTTTAAAACTAAAACAGCCTGAAGAATGTTGCAATCTATATATTAAAATAATTGTTAGGATCAAAATGATTGACATACTACATATGCCCTAAAGCATATCAAAATATTCTTACTTATAATTTAATTTATATATTAAAATACTAACTTGTATTATAATAATAATTTGATGATTGGGTAGAATCAAAAAAAAAAAGATTATGATCAAATACTACGTATGCTCTGAAACAAAGTAAAGGTTAGTTGCTAGTATAATTAAAGTCATTAAATTGTTATCCAATTTAATATGCTTTTTGATAATTTTGTAAATTGTTATATAAAAAAAAACATACTATTGTTTTTATATATTATTATTATATGGTCTATTATATTGCTCTAAATTTTAAAAAATATATATCACTCTAGTTATATTGATATTTTTAAGTCTTTAGTAAAAATTCAAAAAAATGTCAATATAGTGAGTTATACTGATATTTTATATTAACCTTTTAAAAAAAATATTGTTATAAAGATTTTACTATAATATTGCTATCTCTAAATATTAGTATAACCAGAGTAATATGTAGTATTTTGTTTAAATAGTTTAATAAGTAAATAAAAAATATAATATAACTGTAATTAGTTTTTACAATTTAAAGTTTTTTTATTTGAATTAAGATATATTTTTGAATATATAATTTAGAAATACCATCTAGCTATATATTTAAATTCCAATATTTATATTAATAATAAAATATTATTCTTAAACTGTAATCTAGGCAAATTTGCCTAAATTTTTTTTAGAAATATTTATAATTTTTTAAATAAAATAAAATTTTATTAAGAATATAGGATCAGGTTTACTAAAATGGTATTGAAAACCATGTTACACAAAACTAGTAGAATAGCCAATCAAAATTTAAGACCAGGTGTAATATAAAATTTTGTTTTTTTTTGTTTATTTTTTAAAAAATACATTTATATCTTAAAATTTTGCTTAAAAACTACCTTTGGCACTCTAATAAAAAAAATTTCTTGCTAAATTTTGTATATATAATGCCCAATAAATTTCAGGCCTCACTTTAACCTAAAGTAATTAAAATTTATTTTTTTGTTTTTGTTAAACACAAATTTGCAAATCTAATTTACTTATGGTGTTCAATACCATAGGTGTGTTTTATAATGTTATAGAACAAGTTTCTAAATTATAACCGCTAGAAAATTCTAAGTGTTTCTATTACTTTATGTTTTATCACTTTATTACTTTATTACTTTATTGGATTATTGTTTTATTACTTTATTGTTTTATAGTTTTATTGTTTCATAGTTTTATTGTTTTATTACTTTGCTTTATTGTTTTATTGTTTTATTACTTTATTGTTTTTATTACTTTTCAAAAGATATATAAACCCTAGCTTTTATCCTTTTTTAACTTTAGGATTTGTTCCCTGCAATTCTTTAGTTATAGGAATTCTTTAGGCACAGAAACCTTTAGATAGTCTTGTAGCAAAGTCTTGTAACGTACTTAAATAAAATATATCTTTGCCCAACTAAATACACTCCTGTACTTTGAGTAAAATATATCGAACTGCTATAGTGATGAAACATTCCACTTCCACACTGCTTCATATCTTCTCTGACCCTACAAGATCCCTGTCGCCGTGTGCTATGTTGCTAGTGGTATATTAAAAAGGCTATACCGCTTGTAACATTTTGGTGCCTTCTAGCGGAAAGCATCAAAAATAATTGGAAATGCATTAAAAATAACCGGAAAGGATTAAAAACTGTTGAAAATAAAAAAAAAACAGCTAGAACTTTTAGGACCCTCTTCTCCTCCTTCTCCTCTTTGAAAATTAAAGCAGCCAGGAACATTGTTCAAATATTGAAGAGTAGAAACATTAAGTTGAATTCACTCCCTCTTGTTCTTTTGGGAAAGATTATTTCTTTTATTTACGTCTGACTATTACCAAGGAGTAATAGCTTTTGGTTTTCCTGTTGAATTGAAAGAGATTCGTTCAGAAGGGCATACTTGAAGCCTCTTGCATTTGTTGCACCGGTATTTTCTTGTCGAATTGAAAAAGATTTGTTCAGAAGGGCATACTTGAAGCCTCTGCTTTTGTAGCACCCCATCTAGTTATTTAGTTTTCTTTTAGACACAGTTTAATTAGTTTATTAATGAAAATCTTAAGAAATGAAAAAACCTCGCACCTTCTTAAAATTTTGTTCTCACCAAATATCCAACTCTACAAAATCCAAAATCGACTACATTTACATCAACTCCACATTCACTAAACCCTACTGTTACCACAAATCTAATTTCACTAAAATCTGACTATATTAAACCCAAACTTTACAAATCCGACTCCAAATACCTACTATATATAACAATAACAAAAACATTTCACTATTTATTATTTACTTATCTCTTTATTTAATATATTTTAACTTAATTTAATACATTTACCCAACCCAAACCTATTTCTAATTTCTAACCTCTAAACTCAACTATTTCGGAAATCCTATCTTTAAACCTAATCCCCCACTATTTACCTTTTCCCTCAACCACGAATCTATCCTTATAACTGTCTATTCCGAATACCCTATTTCTAACTATCCAAAGCTCCCAAATTTAATCCAACTTTCGAATCCACCTCTAATCATCCTTTCCAAAAACCTAACTTTCGAATCCATCTATAACCACCCTACCCCTCATTCCAAACTAAATTCTAAACCTGTCTCCTATTTCTATTCATTTCTCATTATCTCCTTCTTACCTCTAAAACTACCCTAATCCTTTATTTCTTATAACTTTCTAAACACCAAACCCTAACCTCTCTTACTTCTAATTAACTAATCCTTAAACCCGAATTTATCTTAATAACCTATTATTAATACCCCGCATTTTAATCCAAAACCTAATCTTCTTTACTAACCCTACAAACTTATACATATTCAAGCTGACGTTATACGATTAGGAGACCTCTAGTCGCCTCTTGAGAGAAATTCAAAGTTGACCAACCAAGTTCGTAAACATTCTGTTGAATTTGGTACACTAGTATCTCGATTAGTATAACGAAGGTCAAATTCCTAGACCCAGATACAAACACTCCAAAAAACGCTGAAACCCTACTTTACTGCCCAAGATCCAAGAATCTCAACCTCTGTCCGAAACGTGAACTTCGCTAGAAATCTCAGCGTCTTAATCTATTCATCAAACACAATTCGCCCTATCAAAAGAATTGGATGATTTGTTTCTAGTTCCTATTCAAAAAAAAAAATCCCGGCACCAAGTTCTAGATCCAGAAAAGACAAGAAAAGCGAGACCCGAAAGAGTAAGGTAAGTCCGATGAAGAAATACTGAAACAGGATATATAAGACCAGACCCACATATGAAGGAAGAAAAATATCCGGAATATAGAAACAAAGACCCACCGGATAAAGTAAGACCTACCAATGGTGATGTTGGAAGAACTAGACCAAAACAATGCAAAAAAAAAAATTCATACCCTACTTACGGAAAACTTGCCAAGAAGAACCAACCATTCGAAAAGAAAGAAGACCCAACCTGTCGGAACAAAACAAGACAGACCCAGACAAACAAGAGAACCATACCAAGCTTACTCCGAAGGATGGATAGGCAGGACAAATCAAGTCCAAGACTCCGTAGAGACAAGACAGGACCCAAATTATAAAGCAACCACCCCAAACAACAGGAAGATTCGATAATCACGATGAAATGGCTGCGAGACAAGGCCCATGAACCAAACAAGATCCGGAAGGACCAGACCAGGTCTGACCAAACAAGCCAAGACGATTAAAGGTAAAATACCAGACTATATCAACAAGCCCACAACCAAAGACTACTACCAATGGCAAAACCTATGAGAATGCCGAAACGACTTAACCTGAAAAAACGAAGGTCCAGACCCAGGTTTATTAAGACTACCTAGACGCTAAGACCCCCAACGCAAAGACAACAAGAACGAGATGACCACCCTTGCAACTACCCAAGGACCACCAAGAATTAAACGACCAAGGTGCATGAAAATTCCACCCACGACCACGAGAATGCCGAAGCGAAGCAGAATCTGAAACAAAAGAAAACTGGAGCTACACCGATGAAATATCATGTATAAACAAGACCACCAAGTGACAAAAACCAGAAACAGCACTTACCTGACTCACCAACGACGAAATCGTAAGAGCTTTGAACGTCAAAAAAGACCGTAACACTGAAAAAAAAACATTGACGAAGTGAACGTACACAGACTGATAAAGATGCCCGCTAATATGACGAAGTCTACAAGTTCCAAGAAACGATGATTCCAAGATTTAACTACGATCCCACGGTTTCAAGATCTATATTTTTTAAAAAAAAAGAAAGAGAGTTAAAAATGTGTAAAATCGGAAAAACCCAAATTTAATATTACACATGATCTTTTGGTGTAACGTAATGACTACACTATGATGATGACCGACCGAACACGTACTATGAAGCGTTATTGAAACTAAGAGCCGTAACCATGAAAATTTATACTAATAGTTACTTGTGTTACTTACTTCGAAGCTACACAAAGTATTCGACAAATATTAATCAATTAACCGGAAAAGACAACAATAGACTTTAACCAATTCAACACTTTATACTTAAGATTTTTTAGATACAGAAACTTCAAAACTTTATTATTATATCAAAACACTTTTCAATTTTATTAACTTTATTAATATCATTTACTATTTATTTTTAAAACTCAATATTATTTTATTTATTATTATTACTATTACAACATTAATTATTACTCATATTATTTATTAAGAATTTTATTTACAAGAATAATTAAAATAGATACAAAAATTATTTGTAAAATAATATGACGATTCCTATTTACTTCTTCAACCCTTCTTCGCCACTCCCTATTTTCTTCTGCCAACTCTTTATTTTCTTCTTCCAATTCTTTATTTTCTTCTTCCAACTCTCTAGCTTCTTCGATCCTTCTTCTTTCTACTTCTCTGACTCTTCTTTTCAACTCTTCTTTTTCATCTTCTAAGTTCGCTGCCCAAGCCCTCCACCTATTTCGTTCTAGAATCATCTGCTCATACTGACTTGCTTGTCAAAGGGCTTCAATATCAGGAGAATTCTTTCTTGTGCTTCTTCTTGATAATCTATCAAGCGGTTTTGGAGCCTCGCCATTCGAGAAGGGACAGAATCAGCTTTCTTAGTATAAGTCATCTATAAAATAAAATAAATTAGAAATAACTATTTCTAAGCATTATGTATACTGAAAAGGGGAAAATAAAATGAACACAAGTGCGTTGGCCACCACACTTGTAAAAGACCGAGTTGAATCAGAAAATATCTACCGGGGCGACTACTGCAGTGGTAAAACTGAATGTAGAGCGCTCACCCAGATATAGAAAACCGGCTTCGCACATAGCAAGTGCTAAGGCTAAGCTCACAGTCCGAAAGTATATACATCTGGAGCAAGGCAAGGCAAGGCAAAAAGTAGACAAAAAGTTTTTATAAAAAGAAAATTTGTTATCTAAACAAGAAAATGAAAACAAATTAATTAGAAAATTTTAGAAAGAGAAAAGGACAATAGAAAAGGGAATAGTAAAAGGAATATTAACAGGGGAAGAGTTTGAGCGAAAATTTTAAAGGAAATGAACATTTGAGATACAGATTTTAAATAGAAATAGACAATAGAGATGATTATTCCAAAATGGAAAATCAATTAACTGTATACAAAGAAAATCACAACGATGAGAAAATAATTCACAGAATTAAAAATTAGCTGATAATAAACACCAATTAGAAAAATAGAAGCTAATTTTAGATGAATTGATAAGGAAAGTTCGGAGACCTCACAACTTTTATGGGGAGAAAGCAACAATGAAATTGCCAAAACACATGTTGAGCAAAATTTTTGACAATTTTTGTCAAGTTTTGCAAAATATTCTCAAGCAAAATTTTTGTACATGAACAATACAAGTGCAAAACATGTAGGAATTACAAAAATTAACATACGATAAAATTCTTTGGTGTACAAGAAAAACAAGACCATAACAAGTATCTTATCAATTGAAATTCTTAAGCACAATCATGTATGAATCATCAGTTTCAACAAATATGCATGATAACGGATGTACATCTCCAAATTAATTCCCAAATCAGGCGAACATCCTCATTAATTGACAAGTAAATCCAAGTTGACATAATATCTATATTAGATTTTCCCATTACGATTCTAATTTCTTATTACCATATTTGAAAGTTTCCCCAAAATTCTAAAAATATTACCAAGAGATACAAAACCAAAATAAACAAAGTACTAGAAACAGGAAAAGATCCAGGAACACCAATTACCCAGGCAATAGATTCCAAAATAGAAACTTCTATTCTTTAGCCTCAAATCCTAGCCACATTTATTAAATTAATCACATGCTAAACCCGAGCAAAGAAACTATCGAAAGACCCAGAGTTTAATGAAGTACTAGATACAGATATGAATTTTATAATTGATAGTATATAATTTTCTTTAGTAATTTTTCAAAAGTTTATTAGATTTAGGAACTCACGGAGTTTGTTCTTAAAGGGGATGGAAATGTTATAGAACAGGTTTCTAAATTATAACCACTAGAAAATTCTAAGTGTTTCTATTACTTTATTGTTTTATCACTTTATTACTTTATTACTTTATTGAATTATTGTTTTATTACTTTATTGTTTTATAGTTTTATTGTTTTATAGGTTTATTGTTTTATTACTTTGCTTTATTGTTTTATTGTTTTATTACTTTATTGTTTTTATTACTTTTCAAAAGATATATAAACCCTAGCTTTTATCCTTTCTTAACTTTAGGATTTGTTCCCTACAATTCTTTAGTTATAGGAATTCTTTAAGCACAGAAACCTATAGATAGTCTTGTAGCAAAGTCTTGTAACGTACTTAAATAAAATATATCTTTGCCCAACTAAATACACACCTGTTCTTTGAGTAAAATATATCGAACTGCCATAGTGAGAAAACATTCCACTTGCACACCGCTTCATATCTTCTCTGACCCTACAAGATCCCTGTCGCCGTGTGCTATGTTGCTAGTGGTATATTAAGAAGGCTATACCGCTTGTAACAATAATAATTGTATAGGATATACTTTATTTATAAAATATTTTTTTTTTTTAGTATCAAAGTGCCTACTTTGGGGATTGGCTTTTATTCAAAATATATTAGACCTCGGCACCCTACATGGAGGGAAATCTAACAACATTTGTACATTGACGAGAATACAACTAGCCACACCTGCAACTTTTGGTTGCCTATCTAAGTAGCCACCCGAAGGTTCTACTATAGCTGCCATACCTGTAACCTACATACTGGCGTTACCTATTTAAACCCTCTGATCTTATGCCTCTTGCCGGTCCATCTTGTATTATCGGAACACTGTTCCAGATACTAACTGCACCCTTAGGACTAATTTATCCTCAGTAAGAAACTTGGTAGAGCGTTTTCCTGTCCCACACAGGTATTGCCTACACTCTAGTAACGTACGCATTCACTGAGGCGAACAACTTGCAGTTAGGGGTTACCTGCAACTGCTATCATTACCTACTTCTGCCCTTGTAAAGTTCATATGACCCCAGTACCGCCCTGTTCCTCTTCCGGTTTTTTTCTCCCAGAACTTTCTTTTTCCCAGTCGCTTTCCTACTTCCAATCCGAAGACTCGGAAGGGTTGGTCTGCTCTGGCAAACCCAGGGACTCCCATCCCCTAGTACATGATTTCACAACACATGTCCTTTTCCTCCGGTGCGACTCCGGCGGTCCGGTTGGTAGGGTCCGCCATAAACGCTTTTGTTGTAAGTCCGCTTCTGGTCGGTCCAAACCGGTCAGTCCCCATCTGATTCCTGTTTGGGTACTGTCGAAAGTCAGCTACCTCTTTATTTGGGTCTTGCCAAGTATGGTTTCCTTTTGTCCTATGGTTTTGTGCGTAACACAGCGCCTGGCTCCCCAGGATCTATGCACCCCAGTTCTGTGCATAACACAGCACCAGAGCTCCCAATACAAGTTTGTATAACCCAGAAAACAGATTTGTACATCTGAGCTAAGAGTCCAGGTTACCGTAACATAGGTAAATTTTTTCAAAATTGTCTCCAGTAGGATTTGAACTCTGTACCTTTGTTACAACTACTTGGGGTGACAACAATCCAACTACACTATGTCACCACACCCATTTATAAAATATTTTTTTAAAATATATTTTATAAACTTTATTATAAAAATTTTTAAAATTATTAATAAACTTTAAAGCTATAAAAGTTTAAAGTTTTTATTTTAAAATTTTTACTATAAAATTTTTCATTAGATTTTCTTAAATTTATATGTTCCCATTTATAGAAAAAATTTTTACTTTTACTGCTTTAGTAGGTTTAGGTTGCAAATAATATATATTATTGGTATATATAGTCTGAGCTCTATTCTTGTACTATAGTTTGTAATTAAAACAAATGTTTCAAAAATTTCTCTAGAAGTTTCTTTTACAAATTTTTTTAATAAAGATATGAGCAAAATCTTATTTTAAAAAAAAATTTCACTTCTAATATAAGTTTTAATTTTTACAAGTAAATCACAAAAGTTGCAATAATAAAAGTTGTAATTTTTTTTATAAACTACAATATTGTATTAAAAACATAAAACTAGAGCTAATATAATAGAGTTTGCCATAGTAAATAATTTTTGGCTAAAAATTTTTCTAAATTTGTTTATTTTTAGTTTATAAACAATTTAAACTTTTTCTTATATAATATAAAATTAAATACTACTAAAATATAATTTTTATTTTTAAATATTATTAAAAAAGATTTATTAAATATTTTAAGTTTTAAAAAAAGTAAATTATAAATATAGTTATAGCAATTTTTTTAACAAATTTGCTTGGATTCGCTTATAAGTTAAGGAATAATAAATATATTATTTTTAGGCAATTTCAATTTGTACACCTGTATATAAAATACAAATATATTAATAACTTAAAATTTTACTTATAAAACTACTTTTTAAGTTCTAACAAAAAAATTTATATAAAATTTTAGTATAAACTTTAATCTTTAATTTAATATATTTTAATTTAAAATTCAATTTAATTTATTTTTTTCTTTAAATTTTGTATTAAATTATTTATAAATTATACTTGTAGCTTATATACAAATATAAATTTACTAAATTTTTATTTTTATATAAATATAAATAGATATAGTATAACTTGTTGCTTTGCTAACAGAGTCTATATTTTATTTAGAGAAGTGCAATAAATTATATAATTAGGATTTATATAGGTCCTGATCCCTCTAGTGATAGAGGGTATCCATAAATAATCTTATACAAAAGAGGGGGTTGGATGTACGATAACATTTCTCTTAATAAGTAGAAGAGGGTCAAAAAATATAATGTAATTTTTTTAGAAAAAATTGTCTAGAAATTGAACCACATCGACAAATTTTATATATAGATATATATCGATTACTAATCAGTAAGATATATATTAATTATCAACACACCCCTGTCAATTTCTATCGATAGTAATAGTAATCGATATATATCCGGTTAATCGTTTACTATCGATAGTGATATCAATTAATAATTATTATATTCACATAATCATACTTTTTGAACATTTTACAGGTTTTTGCAAGTTTTCGCAAGTTTTCGCAATTTAATTATAAATTTTTTTT
>QKWP01002994.1:22667-39585 GCA_003550325.1 Gigaspora rosea | reverse complement strand
GATTTCGATAATATTTAGACATTTCGGCAGCCTAAATATCAAATGTCGAAATATTTCTACAAGCATAAAACAATTTCGGCTAACAACATTATACACTCCATAGTCATAGTGTGGATCACTTCATATGGTCTAACATCAAGTAAAACTTTAGCTGATTGCCGTGAAGTATGCTTTGTGAACCAAACTTTGGGCTGCTATATCTTTATGATATTGTCTTAAAAACCAATTATATAAAGTTAATTATAAAGTATTAAATTTGGACATCAAAGCCTATTACAATCCAATTATGGTCCACATTAGATAAGTAATTTTTTAATAATTATAAAAGAAATTTTATGAGATAGAAATTATATAGTATTTAATATGTGACATGCTTTTATTTTAGCTTAGAAAGTAGGGAGGTAAAGCCTAATAAAATTTTATGCAATAAGTCTTTAAAAATTTTAGCGTACAAATATGTACGCTATATGGTTTAAGGAATAAAGGAAGCACTATTTATCATCTGATTTTTTAGGATAGAGGGTTAGAAAGTTATCAGGTTCTAATAGCAAATAACTTTTGATTGGCTAAAATTTTATTAAAATTTTTAAAAATTTTAAAAATTTTTAAAATTTAATATTAAATAATTTTTAAACTAGTGATCCATTTTAGATAATTTTACTACCAAAATGTTCGTCTCAGTGAAACAATTCCAATGAACTTAAAATTATCAAAATCCAATTACAGAATTCTGAGATTGTTATAGATTTGTATTGCTATAGTTATATTATTTTTGTATATATTAACAATTAGGGCCGTGACATATATTACGTAATATCATTTTATCATAGAGCTACCTCCCCTCCCCCCACATAAGACCAATTAGCCAATCAAATTGTATAATTAGTCTTATGTAAAAATTTTTTTTGACCCCCTCCCCCCAGGATATTACATAATATTTGTCACTGCCCTTATTATTAAAAATCTTATAAACTTTAATATTGAATAACTTCTGAACTAGTAATCTATTTGTTGTATGATTTTACTACTATAATGCCCATCTTAATGAGACAATTCCAATGAATCTCAAATTATTAAATTCTGATTACAGGATTCAGAGATCATTATGGATTTGTTTTATTTTAATATAAAATATATTAAATCAATTAAAAATAACACATATCTATAATGATCTCTGGATTTCATAATCAGATTTTGATAATTTTGAACTCATTAGAATTGTCTTATTGAAATAAGCATTTTGGTAGTAAAATTATCTAAAACAAATCACTGGTTTAGAAGTTATTTAATATTAAAGTTTATAAGATTTTTAATAATAATTTTTAATAAACTTTTACTAAAACATTCTATGGTGTTTTATATTTATTTCAAAAACTAGCTAATTAATTAGTGCAAGGAGTTCTAAGTAAAAATATTTTATACCCCTAAAAGCTCTTCTCAAATCCTAACCCTAACCCTAAGTACTAATACTAATATATAAATTTTGTGTAAAAATTTTTATATTCAAAACCTAAAAAAATCTAAAAAAAACATACTATAATAAAACATATAATAGGTGCAAAACCATTATAAGTGCATTTTATAATACCGGTAAATGTTTTTAATATATACAAAAATAATATAACTAGAGCAATACAAATCTATATTACAGGTTCTCCTAGAACAGAACAAATATGATATTGAAAGAAGGATAAAATTGGCAAGAGGCATTTTTCTAGCAAGGATTCGAACTAGTCTAGAGTTGGTTCAATGTTAAGAAGAAAACAATTGCTAATATACTAATGCTTTGGTTAAACAAATGGATGACTATGTTCCAGAAAGACGTATGGTGGGGAAGGTATGAAAAGTAGGGATGTTAAATTGCTCAAGCAGTTTGGTTTATGCTTGAAGCATACCTGCTTTGGTACCAAAGCAAGCTAAACTGGTTTTTATAAACTAGTTTATATATAAGCATGCTCATATAAGCAAATTTATATAAGCATGCTTATACAAGCATGCTTAGTTCATAAATTGCTCAAGCAGTTTGAGTTTATGCTTGACTAAACCAGTTTATATATAAGTATGCTTTTATAAATATGCTTAATAATTCATACTATACAAGTCACCCTCGTTATAGTGAACTCTCGATATAGTGAAAATTGGCTATAGTGAAGAATTTTTTTAGAACAGAATTATTATTACTATAATAAAAGGCTCTCGATATAGTGAATCTCTCAATATAGTAAAGAAATATTACACCCCGAGGACTTCACTATAACAAGAGTAACTTGTACTAAATAAGAGGTTCGATCTGTAAGATCAAACTTATTGCTAAATATCGATATAATTATAGCAAATTCCAGAACTACTTTTTAATTATTGCTAATTTAATAATGAGTAGCTAATCATATGCTTTAAAAAATATACATGCATATGCAATACAAGATAATAATATGTGTTTGTACTAAATTCCAATATACTAAATCTCAAAAGACCAAAAATTTATAATTATGAATTTTTTCAGATTTGTTCTTTTAAGATTTAATGCATTGAAATTTAGTACAATTAGAATTTTGATATTCAGAATAATAAAAAATTAGCAAGCAAACTATAAAAGTTTATGCTTTAAATCTGCTCAAGCAGGTTTTATATAAGCATTTTAACACTTCTAGTTTAAAGCATATTTGTTTAAGCATGTTTACTTGGAGCAGATTTAAAGCATATTTGTTTGGAACAAGTTTAAAGCATTAAAAGCATATTTGCTTATAAGCAGTGCTTAAAAATTTATAAGCAAACTGTAAAAGTTTGTGTTTTGAACCTGCTTGAGCAGGTTTCATATAAGCATTTTAACATCCCTAATGAAAAGATCGTTGAGTAGAAGAGGAATACAGGGATCACTGCTAAAGAAAAGAGACAGGCATTAAATATAAAAAAATCAACTACAGCAACCAAAAGAAAAGGGAAAAGAAGGGAAAAAGATGAGAATTATTCGAATAGAATATGCTGTAATATTTCTAAAGAAAGTAATCAAGATCGTAAAAAGATAAAAGAGGAGAAAATGCAAACTTTTAGTCATAGAAGAATTAGATCGTTGAATAGATAAAGGTTTAAGAGGTTTGTGGAACTCATCTAATTAGATTATAACCGGCTATAGAACCGTGTTCGAGACCTGACTAATATAGGAGACATATATCTATTTAGGCAGTGAGACGAATTCTATTTTGGCAAATTGCACACAGACAGTGTTGTACGTTTTGGCTGTCCAAGGCCTTTTTTGACCTTGTCCATGTCCAAAATGTCCAAGCGTCCAAGATTGTCCAAAGCTTATACAGGCTTTAATAATTATTAAATTTGTCTAAAAAATATATGATTATATATTTTTTGAGGTGCTGAACACAATTTAGTTAAAATTAAAATAGATTGTCTTAATAAAATTTTAAGTAATTTTACTTTATTTAATTGTTCAAGATTGTCCAAAATTGTTCAAACTATTGTTCAAAGCTGTCCCGTGACAATACTGCACACAGGTACCCACGGTAACTGGTAAGCTATACTTTTATTGTAAGATATGAGGTATCGAAATAGAGTTTACATTTGCAATATAACTGTATTTTTTTGAAATAGAGTATGATATGATTGTCAAAAAAAAAAAAATACAAATCTATATCGATTTTGGGATCCTGTAATTGGATTTTGATGATTTTAAACTTGTTGAAATTGTCTTACTGAGACAAATATTTTGGTAATAAAATTATCCAAAATGGACTACTAGTTCAAAAATTATTTAATAATAAAGTTTAAAATTTTAATAATTTTAGCCAATCAAATTGCAGTATTTATGATCAGGTAGAAAAGAAGGGGTAGCCTCTTAGTAGCAAAATATCAGCTAATAAATGGCCCTCCTCTAACCAACAAAATAGAAGTTTACTCTCTTTACAAGTTTATGCAGAAAATAAAACCCAGACCCAGAATAACCAAGTTGACAATTATTCATCTAAACCACATTTTGATAACTATATTTACTTAATAGAACTTTCTTTAGAAGATTTGAAACTAGAACCAGAAAATAATGAAAACAATATCCAATTAAAAATTATTGAAAAAATATAGGCATTTCTTTTAACCAAGAAAATGGTAACCAAAAAAAAATTATACTAAATAAACTAATCAATAACCTAACTAAAACAAAGAATAGAACTTGTATTCAAAAAAATCCTTTGACTAGAACTACTGACTCAAAAAAATTTTAAGAAATACTTATTCAACTTAAAGTAGCAAGCCGTAAAAAACAAAAAGAACCCAAGTTAGAATTCTTGAAGCCTGTTATTACTTTGAACAATTAAATATAAGTAATAACAATAAGAAAGAAAATCAGAAACTATAGAATATTTTAAAAAAATGTTTAGAACCTTGACAAGCTTTTTGAATATAAAAATGTGCCAACTAAATTTACCAACTTCTTCAAATTTGTGAACTATTTTATCTTTATTTAACTATAACTATAACTTATACTATACTATCTTGGACAAATTAAGTGAAAACATTTTTCTATGCTTTTTAAATGAAACTTTTTCTATAGTCTCTCTATATTAGTAAAAAGATGCCAGAACCAAAATAACTTATACTAGAGCACTATATGTCACAAATGCATGATAAAAAAAAATTATCTAATTATTTGGCTGGACAAAGAAAGCTAGAACCAGAAAGAAGCAAAAATAGACAAAAAAATATTGATTTTATTATCTAGTAAAGATTAAAGAAAGATAGATTAGTAATTTTTACTAAAAATTTTAACTAATAAAAATATACCAAAAGAACAATAGAAAACGCTTCTAATATAAAGAATAATAAAGCTTGAAGTTAGAAAAAAACTAAAAGTCCTGTATCTTAGAAACAAAATGACTTATCATACCAAAAATAAACTACTCTAAAAATAAACTACTCTTCTAATTTTTTTAAAAAAATTTTAAAAAGTCTATTAGCAGTTGCTATATATAAAAGTCTAAATTTTACTAAGTAAACTAGGACCCAAATAATTTATATGAGCTTATATTTGAGCATTATAGTAAATTTTTTTTTTGGTTAGCACTTTTATATCAGTATATATAAACTATATTTTAAATATTAAATAGAATTTTTATCCAACTTTAACTTTTTTTAAAATACAACGTTCTCTAAAAAAAAAAGAGTTACATTCTTTAAAAAAAAAAAAAAACAGAATACTGTTTTCTAAAAAACAGAATACTGTTCTTTAAAAAAAAAAATATATATATATATATTTTTAAAAAATTTCTTAAGCCCATATCATATGATCCATACTCTGCTATAGATCATAAATATATATAGTACAAATTATAAAAAAAAACTTAAAAAAAAACACTATTTTATACTATTTTATCACAATTTTTACTTTTTGGCAATTTTTGCTTTTTTACAATTTTTGCATTTATTATGCCCAGATTTTTCTTAGTATATTTCAAATATAAGATTTATAAAAATTACTCCCATTAGTATTTTTTTAAATATATCTTTTTTGTTTATTAGCTGTTTTCAAATATAATCTTTTTCTCCGATACCTTTTTTTTTAATTATAACCTTTTTTATAAAAAGGGCCTCTATTAGCAATTTTTCAAATATGACCTCATATAGATTATTCAGGGTCCTAGTAAATCTTAAAAGTTATTAAGTAAATTTGTTTAGAATATCAAAATACATTTATAACAACAAATTTGGTATTATTTAAATAACTTTTTATTAGTACATTTTTCAATTTTTAAAAAATTTAACAATTTGAAAAAATATGCTATTTTATATTTTTTTGTATAATTTTTGGCTCAAAAAAAGTAGCTTATTTTTGAGAATATATAATATACTACTTATTTAGTTAAAAGAATAGAAACAAGCTTTCAAGTTAAAATCTAAAAAGAAAGATATGAGTAGATTGTATTATGAGAAAAAGAAATTGGAATCATCTCAAAAATTAAAAAAAAAAAAAAGAACAAAGTATCGATAAATGAAAAAATCCAATAAAAATAAAAATATGACAAACCCTATAGAGTCTAAAAAGGATAATCAAGTATCAAAGAGAAAAATAAAGAGATTCTTCTGGATTACATGTGACAAAGTTAAAAAATAGATAAAAACAGGAGGATTTAGTTGGTGAAACTATAACTAGAGTAATCATATTAGGCCTTAGAACCAAGTTGATGAACTCCCATATTGAGAATTATCTGGTAGAAAAGTGAGACAAATCCTGAATTGGCAGGTCATATATAGACAGTAGGGTTCTGCAATTTGATTTGATCTTCAAATATTTGAATCAAATATTTGATCAAATTCAAATTCAAATTTGACTATATTTGATTTGATCAAATTCAAATATGGCCAAATTTGATTTGATTTGATTTGAAAATTACTATTAAAAATTCAAATTCAAATCAAATTCAAATTCAAATATTTGAATCAAATCAAATTCAAATAAGGGTCAATTTGATTTGATCAAATTCAAATTGATCCAATATTTGATTTGATTTGAATTTGAGGAACCCTAATAGACAGTATTGTACATAGGACAAGTTGGGACATTTTGAAACATTTTGGGACAATTTTATTACTTAAAATTTTATTAAGATAATCTAATTAAATTTTTTTAAAAATGTGTTCAGTATCTAAAAAAATATATAATTATATATTTTTTTAAATTAATTTATCAATTATTATGACTTGAAACATAGTTGGGACACTTGGGATGCTGGAATATTGGGACGTTGGGACATGGCAAAAAAAAGCTGGGACAGCAAAAATGTACAACACTATATATAGGTGCCTTGAGTAATTGGATGAGCCGCAGTTTAATTGTAAAATACAAAGTACTAAAAATAGTAATGTAACTATTTTTAGAAATAAAATTATGGCATTATTGCCAATTAAAATAAACATATCAGCTGATTTGTTTTGACCCAAAATCAACCAATTATGATTGAGAATTATCAACAAAAAATTTATTACAAAGCGAATTTTCACAGAAATAGCCTTTTTAACTAGTTTTATAATTAAATACATAGAAAATTATGAAATTCATGTATTTAATTATAAGCTACAAGTAGATTAAAAAGGCCATTTTTTTAAAAAATTAGTTTCTGAATTTACCCTTGATAGTTACCAATCCATTAAACAATACCCAACTTATTCTAAAATACCTGAGTATTTTCAACAAATAGTAAAAGTATTTCTTTTTACAGCTTAGTATAGCTCTTTTATTGAGTTTTGTTAGTTTTTTTACAGTAACTTGTCTAAATGTCAAAAAAGCTCTTTTGTTGTTGTGACAAGTATTTTGTTTATTAGTTTTTCAATGTCACTTAGAAGCAAATTTTCATATAATAGTTTATCAATAAAAGGTCCAAAAAATCAAATTAGGCAATATGAAAAAATATTGTAGCAAATTAATAAACTACAAATTAGCAGCTTCATAAAAATTGTAGTAAATTAACTAAACTACAAGTTAGCATCTTCTTTTTTTGAATATTTTTTCTGTATCAAGCTTTAAAAGTTATTATAGTCTTTAAGTACCAGATACTAATTCCAATTATATAATGTTTATATATAAATCATATAATATTATATGATGTTGGTTACACAAAGTTGATCTGCAATCTATTTATATGAATTTGAAAACAGTTATACTCTAAGCTAAATAGAATCCTATTCTGCTTTGAAACACACAAAAAAAATTAAAAATAAAAATAAAAAATGGTTTATTAAAATTGTAAATATTATTATTAACATAATGTTAACTATTAAATATAAATTTTAAATACTGGTTACAATTATTCTAATTACTTGAGTATTGTCTAGATATATCTACCTGAGTATTACCCGGGTATCGAAATTGATACAGATAGTACAACATTTTTAAATACTCGTGGTGGTACTTATTAACAAACTAATGGGTATAAAGACTCATGAATCTTTAAAATCTTTAGTAATTAATTCAAAAACTATGAAATAGCTTTAAACAAACATGAAGTAATTTCTATTAAATTGGAATAACCAAATTATGCAGTAGCATTAAATAATCATGGAACAGTTTATTGACAGATATTAAAAGGTCAAATTTTCAAGATCACCCAAAATTCATACCGTATAACCTCGAATTAACGCGCAGGTGTGTAATTTCGAATTTCGACCTAAATTAAGCTTAATTCGGGCCGACATTCGAAATAACGCCCCTGTACGTTGTTTCGCGGTTACACAGGTACGTACGTATGTAAGTTTTTTTTTTTTTTTTTTTAATGGCATTTTGACTACGTAGAGTTGCACAACCTGAAAAAATGAATAGAATATTTTTTTTAATTTAGTTTAAATACTTCTTTGATTGATACCCATCGATTAGATTATATTACCGGTAGATCAAATTAGATTAAAATGAAACAAAATATAAATAACATGAATTAGACTATTCTAAATACCACAATTTTCAAATAATTGTATCATTCATCTACTAATCAACGTAAATAGTTTGCAAGAATTAGGCATGATACTGATCCATGTTTGATAATGATGCTTGAATCACCGATAATTAAAACATTTAATTTTTGTACACGTATTGTATATCGATTTATATATTTGCATAAAATAGTATCCTTGATAATTTTATATGAAATAACATTAATGGTAATATAATAATGATCTTTGCGTGATCAAAAATAAAGGATCATTATTGGCTGGTATATTAAAAAAAAATTACTTGACACGGCATGATTTCAATGGAAGTTTTGACTGAACTCAATATTATGAATTTAATTAGATTTCCATTATTTTTTTTATTACTGGTCATGAGGCATACCCATGAGTTATTTATGAGACGTTCCATTAACAATGGACGACTACGCAGGAATTTTCTGCTTGAAAGCAATGCTTACACCCAAGTTTGATGGTTCCGGACATAATTTAATATATTATCCGGTTGAAATTCACTATGTAACCGAATTCAGGGTTCAGACATTATTTTTTTTCTTGACGTAATTACACGTCAAGAGATAACTAATATGAGAAAGAATTGCAACTTATTTTTTTTTTTTTTTTTTTTTTTTTTTTTTTNATTATTCATCAAGGAGAAATAAAAAAAAAAAAAACGAAATATTGCACAATGGTCAAAAGAATAATAATATTGTAATACAATAATATTGTTATTAAAAGAATATAAAAAGATTTATTTATTTTTAATAGTAACATAATGTACAGTGTATCAGTCAGTTAATGTTTCAGGATCAACCAACAGATACTGATGATATAGAGTTATCAACTCATTATCGTTATCGTTATATCATATAATTCCATCTATAGATACAGTAATGTAAATGATTTTTATCAAATGTTAGCATTATTGGTGTTATATATGAAGGTGTTATAAATGATTTGTTTAAAAAGTGTTAGAGTGTTACTAGTGTTACAAAAAAAATGCCGGTAAAATTTAAATAATTTCACCATTATTGGTAAAATTGAATTTTTCTTTTAATTATTAGCGTTAAGTGTTATTAGTGTAATATGTATGTACATATATATGTATATATTACAGTGTTTACCGGTAGTGATATTATATGACTTCATTTGATAACTTCGTTATAGGGTATAGATGAAGTAGAGGATTGAATATACAATATTATTTACTTTACTCACATATAACATAATTTACTTTATTATTTTAATAAAGAGAAGTAAAATAATTACATTGAGTGATTTTAGGATAAGTAAAATAAAAAAATAGATTGAAATAAAATGCCTAATATATTTATTAATTTATAGCTGAAAGAGCAGAACATTTTTTTTCGTTTTATTATATGTGTTGCAGAGTAAAAAACCTATACCTTCATTAGATGATTTGTTATCAATAATAAAGATTTAAATTGTTCTAGTGTTAATTCCTCTATCGTTGTTTAATCCATATTTTCGGTAATTCAAATTATAATAAATTATTAAATTATTAATAAATATTAAACACACTTTGCAACACTCAATAACTCAATAACTCAATAACTCAATAACTCAATAACTAAATAACTCAATAACTAAATAACTCAATAACTAAATAACTCAATAACTCAATAACTCAATACAGCAATATAGGATAAAAGTCATTAACTATATTAATAAGTGATTGAGGTCTTTCAATTAGTTTTGAATATCTTGTCTGACGATTAAAATTTTTTGAAACAAAAATCACCATCTAAAATAATATTACCGATCAATCAAACATATAATTATTAATAAATTAATAAATCCTTTTTTTACAAGTTTTTTTTTATACTCAAACAATGTATCTTACCTCAATTATCTGTTATGCAAAGAATAATCTCATTTTGCTTATTAAAATACAATATTTATCGATAATACCAGCTAATAACAACATAGGAGAGTATATTTCATAATCACATATTATTTATTTACATATATCGTTCGTTCTTTTGTTGGAAAAGAACGATATACAACCGAAACAATTATCACGATGAAATTTCCAATTCCTGAATGATTTACATTTGATATGATAACGTAACTTTAGTCATGTAAGTCATGTAAGTTGATTAATAATGAGCAAGTGACCTACTTTTACTAACCCAATAAATAAAGCAATAAATAAAAAGCTAAACTTTTTTTGAAACATTTCCTTAAAGCAAATAATAAAACAAATTCAAACGACTTAATAATTCATAATAATTCATAATATATAATTCATAATATATAATTCATAATAATTCAAAAATGTTTCATAATTACATAAATTACGTACTACAAATTCTGCAATTCCTTGTTCATTATGTTCGTCATTGTTAAAGATGGTCTTATTCAATAAACAAAGATTATCAAGTAATAAGTCGATTATTCCTATTTTGATAATCGTAATGATAATAATTTGTGTAAGCATGTAAGCATTTCAAATATTGTAAAACATGTAGCGATTATTTTAAGAAAAATTAGGAGTAGAATAGAGAAAAATAATTATATTATTTTCTAAAATCAGCCGAAACCAAGATTGAAAAAATTACTTTGAAACTTTAAGTTCTTTTAAGTTCTTTCATAAAGTATATTTATATTACAGTATATTAATACTATCTATATTTATTATAGTTAGTATTACATTATATTACATTATATTACATTATATTACAGTATATTACAGTATATTACAGTATATTACATATGATTGAGAAATGTTAACATATGACGTTTAGTGTACACGAACACGTGACAGCCGGAAATTTCCTGTAAATTGAGGCAATATTTATTATGGGGGGGGGGGTAATTTCCGACAAAAAGGAAAATACGTACTTACGTACTGATACGTATGTACTGTACGTATAACGATAACAAGATAATAAATTAATTACAGAAATTTAGTACAAATATTTCACAAATTTAGAAGTTTGATTTTTTAAATAAATTAATTTAAAAGAGATTAAAATAGAATTTTCATAGAAAAAAAAAAAACAAGAAATATAACGATTAGTTTCATGTTTCATTCATTCATTCATTATTGTACAGTACATATAAAAACGGTTTTTTTCAATCAAATATAGGTAATTAAAATTTACTAAAATTAAAGTATATGAAGTAAAAGCCTTAATTGGGGTGACAATGGAATAAAATTCATTGGGAACCTTCATTCGGAAGACTTTTATGATAAAACCATTTTAAGAATATTAAGAATAATTATAGGGATAAAATTAACGATGATAATACGATAATAGAAAATGATAAAATTAACCAAAAAAAAATTTTTTTTATTACAGAGTACAAAAATGTGAGATAAAAAAAATTAAAGTTTTCGTTCTTTAGAGAATTTTAATTACAGTATTTGTAACAAAAATTGATGAGAGACAAGATTATCGGAAAGAAAGAAACGTACTGACGTACTGTACGTACTGTACGTATGTAAGATAAGTACGTACTGTACGTACTGTACTTACTGTACGTATGTAAGATAAGTACGTACTGTACGTACTGTACTTACTGTACGTATCAGGTATCTGGTATATCTGGTATGTAAAGTAACGATAAGTACGTACGTACAGTACGTAAAGTGAAATATTTGTTTGTCTCTAATAATATAATAATAATAATAATAAAAAAGATTATAATTACGAATGAACAAAAAGGTAAAAACATGGTAACACATAAAAAAGTGGTGTAATATTTCATTAAGAGACCAAATCTAAATTTATCAATATATGAACTTCCAAAGCAAGATAAATATTACTTGAAATATCAAGTTAATCAAGTTTAATCATCCAATTAAAAGTAAACCGAGTACACAAAAAAATTAAGGCCAATCAAATGTCGATCAAAATTTTTTAGAAAATCTATTTAGGGATTAGATTCAAAATATCAAAGATATTTTGACAAGAGATAGACCCTTAAATGATTTATAGAAAAAGGCTGTACAAAACTAAAAAGGTATTGAATAGAAACACGAAATATCAAAATCTGGTTGGTGAATAAAAGAAAATCAGGATATCATAATAAAAGTAAATAAATAAATAAATAAAAATAAATAAATAAATAAATAAATAAAAAAAAAAAAAAATCAACAATTCGATATTGCATAAATTTTAATTTTTTTAAATAAACTTTTATTACACAACATTTTCGTACATTTTGCATTCATACTAAAAAGCAAGTTTAAGCGTATATGGAAGTACAAAGATGGGAATCAATTAATAATTAATGTTTAACGGTCAAAAAGCATTAACGTAATAAGAGACGATTGAAATACGTAAAAGTAATGAAACAATAATTTAAATACGTAATAAAAGATAGTCATAGATAGTAATTGATACCGGTAGTAAATAAATAAATATTATTAATATTATTATTAATAATATTTGTTATATACTGTATATACTGTATATACTGTATATACTTTATATACTTTATATACTTTATATACTTTAGATAGTTATAGTAATTGATACGTAATAAAATAGATAAACAATAATAGATAAAAGATAATTTTTAGATATGGTATGATAGTTGATAGTAATTGAGAATTGATAATTGATACGTGTATGTATCATTAATATTATTATGTATCATAAATATCATAAATATCATAAATATCATAAATATCATAAATATCATAAATATCATAAATATGTATCATCATACACAGTATATAAATAGTATAAAAACAGTATTATAAAGAAAAGGTTTGTGGCTGAGAGAAATTGATAATAAACAATGATGAACAAAAATAAAATAACAAGCCTCAATGAACAAAAAGAACATAAAGAACAAAAAAGAACAGAAAAAAAAATAAATGCCACCGACTATGAATAAATTCACTGCCACATATAAAACATATAACTACATATCAATATAATAAACCTTATAACGCAACATTTAAATTCAACAACTCAGCCTCGGCATTTACAAGACTTTTAAACAAAAAGATTAACCATTTAAAGTAGAATAAAGCTAAGCCAATGCTAAGCAACTAGTAACCCAGGCAGTGCTACAAACGTCACAATTAACGGGAACAACAGAATTAGTAGTTTGTAATGAAATACTATTTTTCCCTTTGTCATTGTTGTTTATGCTTCGCGCAGGTCTTCACGTTCATTTTATTATAAATGAAGAAATTTCTTTATTATTTTCGGTTAAATAAATGATGATCAAAAAAAAACATTTATATCAATCCAAATTTAAAATTTTAAACTTTAAAGAAATTAGAATCATTTTAGAAAAAAAAAAAATTAGCCACGTTTATCATGATAATGGACTTGGCATTTACCGTGTTGATCAAGAAAAAGGACACGGAACGATCAACAAAATGATTTAGTAATATCTTTTTTTGTGAGAATTCTGAGAAAAATTATAATAAAAAAGAATTTAGTAATTGCGGAATTGGAATTGAAATTGGAAATTGGAATTGAAATTGGAATAATTGGAATAATTGGAATAATTGGAATAATTGGAATAATTGGAATAATTGGAATAATTGGAATAATTGGAATAATTGGAATAATTGGGATAATTTGTGAATTGATAAAAAAAAAAAAATTTTGAACAAAGAAATTCATTCATGCTTATCTTAGATTAATTAATAACAATAACTAATAATGTTCAACTATGTATAACAACATACGTACCTGATACTGTACTGTATCTGTAATCTGTATCTGTCTTCTGTATTTATATCTGTATCTGTATGTTTTAAACTTTAAAAAAAGTATAGTCAGTATATACTGTACTGTACAGACTGTACTGTACAGTAGTATATAGCATTATATACAGCATTATATACAGCATTATAAATTATAATTATATACAGAATTATATAAAGCAACATATAAAGCAACATATACAAGCATACGTACAACATAAACTTACAGCAGTATAACCAAAATTATAAAAAAAAATAATTATGAAATATAATGAAATAAATAAATTAAATATAATGAAATTATAATGAAATTATACTGTATATAAAATTAATAAAGTTAATAAACGAAAATTTACGAAATTAGCGAAATGATGGAAATCAAACTCCGGTCAGCCGATAATTACTCAAAAATTCCAAATATGAACCTGTTTTAATTTCACTTAAAACCAAAATCAGAAAATTCTTTTTTTTACCATTGTATTCTCTTACACTTCTATCGCATACAATCGAGTGTACAATAGCTTGATTGCAATCGTTCTAATTATTCTAAATTAACATTTAAACTCCATTTTTCGTTTCATTTGGCGCATCCAAGACAATTGACCTGTGAGTTCTTTATACCTGTCAATCAGGTTTATGTCCGAATCCGTTAATAACATAAATGGCTGTGCTCATAAATACGCCTTTCCCATTTATCATTTCCGTTATCCCAAATCTGGTTGTCATGAATTGATAATTTCCATGTTGTTGCTTTTTAATCAACGAATAATATTTCTTTAAAATTTTTTTTTTTTTTTTTTTTATTTTAATCTACTATATTAATCAAAAGTTTTTTTTTTATACAATGACTCTTAACGGTAGAACCCGCAAATCCCTATTATTTTAATGCTAGTTTTAGTTTTTAAATTTAATTAAAATTAAAATACTTAATCACGCCAGATTGTTGGACGTTTCCTTTAAAAGTTAAACCTTAGAATTAATATGTTGATAATTTCCAATTCCGTTTCGTCATATATCCGAAAATCGAGATATCATCTATGTGTAGATAATTACTTGCTGTTCATGTATTACCATTAAGTGACTCATACTACTATTTTTGGTAAATATTTATCTTCCGTAATTCTTCTTTCTTACTATTTGGTTGGCCGTTGGTCATTCGTTCATCTTTTTTTGCTCCGATTAAAGTAAGTTCATCCCGATAATTAAATTCCTTCTTTTTTATCTATATAGTTTATTATTATTATCTACAGTATTATCTGTTATTATTATTATTATTATTAATTATTAATTATTATCGGTTATAGCATTATTATTATTATAGTATTATTAATAATTATAATATTATTATAGTATATTATTATTATTATTTATAGCGTACCGGTATTACTTTCTTAAATTTTTGCGAAAGCGACAAAATATCCTATCATCCTAGATTTATAGTATTATAGGACTATAGAACTTATAGATAAGACTCTAAGAGGAAATTTTCATAGCAAAGTGCTAATTTATATTTTTGCACTATTAACGAGGTTTTTTGACGGAGTATGAAGAATTCGCTATTTTTCATACTCCGTAATCCGTCAAAAAAACTTTTTTGTGTTATACCTAAATTAGAGCTTTGCTACGTACGTATGAAAATTTCCTCTTAGAGTTCAATTGACCTATATTTCAATAGTCCTAAATCTAGAATCTTTATTATTACATCTTACATCTATTATTATAGTATTATTATAGCATTATTATTATTATTATTACATCTTTTTAATCTCAAATCTATTTTTTTCAAATCTCTATTTTTTTTTGTGAATCCATGGATCACATCACATACGACTGTAAGTACGTAACAGTAAATATGTATAGTATGTATAATATGTATAATATGTATAATATGTATAGTATGTATAGTATGTAGAAGTATGCGCATCTATTTAATTTCGGTTAGACTAAACTTTTAATTGATTCTCCGCTACAAAAGTTTTGGTAATTAAAATTATCATTAAATGACATTTAATTCTACTTATGAATAAACCAATTTGATCATTTAATATATCATGAAATCCTAATAAGGTCTAATCTTTTCTTTAATACGTAATACAAAATACATCATCACTTATCTATATTAGGTTTGGTGTTACTGTTTTTCACGATTGTTACTGATTGTTGCCACTTTCTTTAATATAACTTTTTTTAAATCTTTTAATATTTAAATGAAAGCCACTTGTCTAGTAATCATCTTGTATGTTGTTGTTTCGCTCTGCCTCAATCTAGTCTATTTTAGTGTGCGATTTATTATTGATTTTATTATTGATTGATTTTATTTATTTTTCTTATAATATAAACTATATATAAATAAATTTTTTTTTTTTTTTTTTTTTTCATAGTTGATTAGAAATAATATATATGTAAATTACATATCTGATTTTATCATATGTTTATAATATTAATCTTTACTTTTCCTCTTTTTGCCGATTAACCTCTTTTCAATTTCCCTTTCTTGTTTATGGTCACACTGCATGTGTAGGCCCTACTTTAACATCTGAACCTATTTCCTAAAAAAAAAGTGCCCTGCCCTATTTTTTCTATTTCTCTTCCATTAAATCCATTAAACTTTTTCTTGTTCGGGAACTTTAAAAAAAAAAAATTTTTTTTTTTCTTTTTTTTCTTTTTGAATTGTCTGTTTTACCGTTGTAAAACTGGGCCCGTTTGATTGCTACACAACTTTTTTTTCTATCTAAAATATCCTATGCTTTTTACCTGATAAATTTTTTTTTTTTTTTTTTT
>QKWP01002994.1:5048-19082 GCA_003550325.1 Gigaspora rosea | reverse complement strand
AAAAAAAAAAAAAAAAGAAAAAAAAAATAAATAAAAAAATTCATTTATTAGCCAATGCTATAAATATACTGCGTATAATTGTACTGTTATATCGGTATATGAACTTTATTGAATACCGGTAAAAAAACGAAATAAGTAGACTTATCTGGTAATTAGTAATTAGTAATATAACTTATATAACAGATTATTTAAAATAATTAATTAAATATGAAAATACATTATAAATTATAAATGCAGAATATATATCGATATCGATATCGATATCAAATATGAACTCTTTATGTATTTTAATTATCCTTTTTGATCGAGAAAAAACTAAAAATTTAAAAATTTTGATTTGATACTTATAATTTTCTGATTCTGATAATTTTAATACTGTAATACCAAATACGTATCTGGTATCTGGTATGTATCAGTACGTACGTACGATAACGATAAGCTCAAATATCTATATTAATCTATACCATTATCAGATATCATTTATATTGCATTTAAGTTTTCAAATTATATGATATGTTAAAAAAATATATATTCCTTACCAATATAATATATTTTGATACCGATAAAAAAAAAAAACTCATTTCTACAGTTAGATTACGGATAAATGCTAACCTACGTAACAAGTAAACAAGTATTTTTTAGTAACAAATATTTTTTTTTTTTGATCTGACGCAAAAATTATCAGAGATCATATTGTGATACGTACTGTACTCTTACGTACATATTATAAAATCATGACAATGATTTTCTGCGGTAACTAAATTCAAATTTTGCGGTTTAGTCCTAGGTTTGTTAGATAAGTTCTATAACAAAATTATCAGCTGGGCATTTTTTTTTACTTAATGATGAATGGACATGAATTCATTAATAAAAATTTTTTTTAATGATCTTGGACACGTAATTTTAAACCAATCACAGCACAGCACAGGATCAGCTTTTCAAAAAATGTCCATAAGGCTTACCAAAACCACTTTCTGTGACTTACAAAACCACCCTTCTGCGTCTTAACAAAAAAAATTCCTTGCAAAACTTTTGCTATATAGAAGGTCCTTGTTAACGTCATCTGAACGCTTGCCCTTACCCTAATATCGAAATGTAACTTTTTAATCGAAGACGATCTGCGATTTATTTTTTGGTCGATAGAATTTTAGCGCATATCATCACGTGTCGGCGGAATTTTTATGCGTATATTCTCCTAGGTAGGGATTGTGGCATAGCAAAAAAATTTGGGATACCATAGGACATGCCACTTAACAAATTTCATGCTAGGATGCCACAAATCTGTTCATATTTTATGTTTGTTGACTATTCACTATTCCGAAATTTCCCAACAATAGATGTACGCATACATTGATTACAGTCATTGTTGGGCTAAACATTGGACATGGACAATGGACCACCCATGTTCAGTCCAGTCCAATCCATTGGACCAGAAGAGGTTGGACATTGGAAATTGTGTAATATTAAATCAGTATATAATCATGTGACAATTGCCAATCAAAATACTGAAAAATAAGCTACTTCGAAAATAAGCTACCTCTGGTTTTTTTCAAAAATCTCAAAAAACCCATTAGCAGTTGCTACATATAAAGGTCAAAATTTTACTAAATAAACCTCAAAAGTGCCATTAAGTAAACTTGTTTAGAACATCAAATACACCTATAGTGAAAATTTCATATTATTTGGTCAACTTTTTATTAGTATGTTTTTCAATTTTTTAAAAAATTTAACAATTTGAAAATAAGCTACCCCATGTTTTTTATATAATTTTTGGCCCAAAAAAGGTGGCTGTGGCTCATTTTTAGAAATATACAGTAAGGGCAGTGACAGATATTACGTAATATCCTAGGGGGGGTCAAAAAAATTTTTACATAAGACTAATTATACAATTTGATTGGCTAATTGGTCTTATGTAGGGGGGAGAAAGGGTAGCTCTACGATAAAATGATATTACGTAATATATGTCACGGCCCTAACTACCCTAGCATTACTATTAAAATGTAATTTTGTATGCCGCAAACCAATAGCAAGTTGCATCTTGATATAATATAACACAAGCAAAAGATCAATCAATTTTTAAAAATTATTCATTTCTCTAAAATTTGAATAAAAAATCACTTTTTGTGCCATAACAAAAAATTTTTTTAAACAATTCTACTACTGTATATGTTTTGCTAATATCAAGTTTTATAGAAACCCTAACTCTAACTTAAACAAACTTGAAATATTTTGTGCATAGTCATATGATAGTGAAAAAGTAATGGCAATCCTAAAAAAGATCCAATTAAATTATAAATTTTTGTTTTTTTTTTGGTTTCAAAGTGCTTATTTTAGAATATATAATTTATTTGGTTTACTTATTGTAAATTATACTTGAATAAGAATACAATAAGCCATATATATAAAGTGCTTCATATTAAAAGATCACATTTTTACAATTTTTTAAAAAATGAGTTTTTATTAAATTCATATAAATTTTGACATGATTGATATTTTTCAGTTATTAATGAAAGTTGATTTGCATAATAAAAAATTAAGATAATGTAAAAAGAAAAATTACATGAGGCTGTATAGAGCCAACACGTCACGGGATTATCCGATAGTCACCTGCCGTCTTTAACCAATCAAAATCGTAAAATTTAATTAATTCCGAATCAGTCTAAAAATCAAAACAAATAGTTAAAACTCAATTATCTCAAAATGAGACAAATGTAAAAATGGGCTCTTTTAATACAGAGCACTCCATATACTTTTGGTATCTAATTTAAGTAGTCTGCCTAAAGGTTCCACACTAGCTATTATACTTGCAATTCAACTATAGAAATTGTTTATTTAAACTTTGTAATCTTTTGCTTTTTGACCAAAATAATAAATTTTTGTACTATTATACTTGATTTATTATTACTTTTTTTTTAATATTTAGCCCAGTAATTATATCATTTTTTATTCATCAAGACTAGTTACATTATTGAATACTATTACTATCTTTTAGCTTTACTATTAGCCTTATAATTAAAAAACAGTTTGTCTAAATGATTTGCTAGAATAGAATTCACTTTACTATTGGCAGAGTTTGTTTAAACCCCTCAATTGCTAGATCACTAAATTCTACTACTTGTTATAACTATCTTTTTTTTTAAAAAACTTCTTTTACCTAGATCTTGGCAGAACAGTTTACTAACTATTAGGGGGCTTCCAGAAATTACACAATATTTTGTTACTAATAAATTTCAAATTTTATCCCACTTACCCACATCTGATACTCTATTAACCAATTAAATTTTATATTTTTTAAAATTTATTCATATATTTTAATTTATGAAATTAATAATAACTATTGCTCTATGAAACCAATTTAAATGATTTAACAACCAAAAGGTTCGTCTTATTGAGACAATTCTAACAAGCTCAAAATCATTAAAATCTAATTACAGAATCCCAAGAATATTTAACTTTTGTATAATTTTAATAGTAATTTTTTAGAATCATTTAGTAAATTTCTTTAATATTGAATAACTTTTAATCTACTGGCCCGTTTTGGATAATTTAACTACCAAAATGTTTGTCTCAGTGAAATAATTCTAACAAGCCCAAAATCACTAAATTCTAATTGCAGAATTCCAAGATCAATGAAGATTTTATTATTTGTCTAACAATACAAATCTTTATTGAGCTTGGAATTCTGTAATTAACTTGAAGTTACTATAGTACTAATGTTTTAACTCTATAATATTTAGAATACATAAAATAAGAACATTAGTTCAGGCTTTTTGTTGTAATAATGTATTAAACAGTATAAACAAAGTTCTTTAAGTTTAGAGCAGAAAAGAGGAAGTTACTACTAAACTCGGAAAAGTTTATGTGGTAGAGACTCTTTTTATTCTTTGTGATTCTAGTTGTTGATCTTATATATAATAACTTTCTTTTTTTTGTTGAATATTTCTAGTATTTAGACCTTATATATAGTTAATATAACTAGTACTATAATAAATAGTAAAAATATTTGCCTCTAAGAGAAGTTCTTGGGTTTACTGATTATTTTTGATTATTTTTGTACAGTAATTCTTTCAAAGTAAGAAACAACTTTTAAACTATATAAATAAGTTATCTGGGCAATTTATTTATATTGGCCAATCAGATGAATGTCTGTCTATGATATAGATGACGATTTATACAGTATGAGACAGTATAAACCAACACCCACACCAAATTTTGAAATAAATACTCAATTCTGATTGGCTAGAATAATGTAATCAATTGTGATTGGTCAAAAATTATATATGAGTTTCTTTTTTTTATATATTAAACACCAAATTTTTAATTTTATAGTAAACTTTAAATTGATATAACCTTTTAAAATTAAAATAAAATAAAAATCTTTTTTAACCAAATTGTAGCTTAGTCTTAAAGCTACAATTTGGTTAAAAATTTTTTGAAAAAAATTTTATTTTTAAGTTATCAATTTTTGTAAAATACATATAAAAAGTTGTTGGTTTATAATTTCCACACTGTATTAACCAATCAGAATCTGCAAAGTACAACCAATCAGTGTGAACAGATCCAAACGAAACGAATCTTCAGATCAGATCTTCTGGATTTGGCAAACTTATAAATCATAGATCCGATTCGATTTGAAGCACCAGATCCAAATTGGATCTTGCAGAACACTAAATTTTAACAATTTTGGGCTTTTTAGAATCGTCTTAGTGAGATGAACATTTTGGTAGTTAAATCATCTAAATCGGTCCAGTAGAGCAATAGTTATTAATAATTTTATAATTTTATACTTTTGGCTAGAATTATAAAATTTTGACCAGAATTATTATAACCTGATATTTTCAGGTCCCCACTCACCCACCAAAAAATTACATAATTTCTGAAAGCCCTCTTATCTGTATAATCTATATATTAAAAAAATTAATAGTTAAATATTGGTCTAATCTGTGTCAATTTTTAGTAAGGGAGCATTCAAAAATAACGTTATACAAGAGAAGAGGTTAGATAAAAGATTCTGTTCATGAATTCAGTAACTCTTTACTAAACAATGAATTAAACTATAATATATCAGCACTTGCAGAATTTGTAGAGCAAAATATAAATCATTTAAATATTAACCAACATATCATCTTTAATAAAATGGGCTAGGTGCTACAAAAAGAAACCAAATTAACAAGTTTTTTAAAATATATTTTTTTATATAAATCAATTTAGAATAAGATTAGGATTATTTTTTACTTAAAATACAAAAATAGTTGTATTAATAAAATTTTGCTATATTGTTCTTTAAAATTTGTACTTTTTTATAATTTATTGTAAGATTTGCAATATAAAAATTAATTTTTTGAAGATCTTTTGTTTTGTTAATTTGGTCCCTTTTTGCAGCACCTAGCCCAAATAATTCAAGCATAACTTTGTATACTTTTTTATAGATAGATTTGCAGGAGCAGGTAAAACTTTTTTTTACAACAATCTTTTTGCTATAGTTCAATCACATAGAAATATTGCTTTAGCAATTGCTTCTTTTGGAATTGCTGCTCTTTTGCTTGATGAAGATCATACAGCTCACTTTCAGTTTAAAATCTTTATTGAACTTAATGAGAATTCAATATCAGATATACAAAATTTCTGTAAATTCGGATCTTGCAGAGCTTCTAAGACAAACAATACTCATTATTTGGAATAAAGCACTAATAATATATTGTTATGTATTTAAAACTGTTGATTGTACCTTAAAAGATATAATGAGTTCTATTAATCAACAATTTGAAAACATACTATTTGGTAGCAAAATATTTGTTTTTGGTAGCAATTTTTGATAAATTCTTCTAATAGTTCTAAAAAAGGTAGATAAGAAGATATTATTAATACTAGCTTTTGCTACTCATATTTATTGTATCATATAAAAGTAAAAAAAGTTAACAATAAATATGCATCTACAAATAGCATTAAATACTATAGATACTTCAAGTGCTTTTGCACAAAAAGAGTTTGCAAACTGGCTACCAATAATTGGTAAAAATCAAATAGCTGAAATTGTACCAAATAGTATAGTCAGTACCACCTAAAGCCAACAACTTTTTATACAGTATATAGATGCTAATTTTTTGGCTACAGTATAACATAATTGTCCAATAAAAATGCAAAAAATTTAATATAAATTTAAATTTTATTAATAAATTTTAAAACAAGATTTAAATAAAAGACAACTTGAATTTAGAGCAAAATTTAAATTCAAACTAATATAAGTTAAAAAAAAAGAGCTAAAAATAATATTGAAAATGAAAATTGTGAAAGTTTAAAAACAAAAGAGAATTTTGCTTCAAAAATAAAAGCTTGTTACTGTGGTAATTGCTATAGGACTAGTCATTATGCTACTATATGTAAATTTTCTAAGAATCATTTTAAATAAACTATTATAAAGCTTAGATAGTATGTATAGTCTGTACTATATTATTTGTTAAAAATTGCTTGCTATAACTGTATTATATTATTTTTGTATCATTTTTTTAAAAAAGTTTTCAGGTTTTAGGTCTTTAAGGGAAGTGCCATTTATTACGTAATTTCAAGAGGGGTAAGAGAGATTAGCAATCTATCATATTTATATATTATATATAAAAATTATGATTGGCTGCTAATTAGATCACAGAGAAGAGAGGGAGTATAACCTTCTAATAAAAATAAATTACGTAATAAATGGCACTTCCCTAATAAAAGATAGTATATCTTGCATTTTACTTATTTTTTTTAAGAGAAAAATATTTATTCAAACTTAAAAATAGTATACTGTATATATTTACTTTGAAAAAAAGATATAATATATAAATATATGTATATATATACATGTATGTGCTAATTATATTTTGATATATATAGTATTTTTGTTATTTGACCAATAATACAAAGTGGCTCTAATTAATCAGTATTGCAGCTATACTAGTAATACTAGACTAATGCGTAGCATTATATGTCCGGAGCTCATCATATGATGTTCATCATATTACACAAATGCGTTAATATGCATATGTTGGTAACATTAAAGCACAAATATAGACACGCGTGTGGACAGACAAAAAATTTTCAAATTCCATTTCTGATAAGATTTACATCATATATATGCAAGTATATCAAAAAAGTAAAATTTGTCAAGATTTTTACAATTGAAACACATCAGGAAGGTAATTTTTGTATCACTTTGTATAAAAATTAAGGGTCCATCGCTACGCTCCTGCCAATAAATAACAATAATAACAACTTTGTAGCTGTAATAATATTAATTATTATTGTGAATCTGCCAGTATTTGCCTATCTAGTTTGAAATTTAAATAAAATTAAAATTTTAGTATTACTTATTGTACTAAATTTATACTGTAGATTTTTGAAAATAAGCTACCTTTTTTTGAACAATTTTGATTTCAAAAAATTAGAGATAGCTTATTTTTGAGATATAGAAGGTTTTAAGCAATTTATACTTAAAATAGGATAGCTAATTTTTAGGTTATAAACCCAAAATTATAGATTTATTTATATTTTTTTGTTTATTTGGGTTTATAAACCCAAAGCAAACCTGATTTATTTTAAAAAATAATAAAATTATAATAAAACAAGAACAAAAAAAACTATTAGTGTTAGTATTTGAATATTAACTATGATTTTATCAAAATTTTTTTTATTGTTTTTATTTATTTTTATTTATTTTTTTTTTAATAAAGTATTCTGTATAATTCAATTTTAATAATTAATTTTTATGTATAACCAAATAATCAACCAATCAAATCATAAATTATGATCAATTCAACAAAGTAAAAAAAAAGCAAAAATATAAAAAATAATTGTTAAAACATAATTTAATACTAATAAAAAATACTAAAAAGGTAGTTTTGCATATAATTTTTATTATAACATTAATATGCAACCAATATTAATTCTGATTTATTTAAATAAGTATTAAAACTTAATATTAAATTTACAATATATATATATCTACTTTGTTTAAAAATAGTTTATAGGCAATTTTTAATTTTTCTTACTTACTATAGCATATAATTATAGTAAAAATTAATTATTAATAGTGCATCTAATCATTACAATATAAATTTAAAACAAGGTAGTTTCAGTATTAGACAAGCAACGATTATGAGCAAAATACAGTACCAATAGACAACTTTTTTACTAAACTTAGTATATATACAACTTACTATATAAAATACCTAATACAAAATAAAATATTTTTAAAAGTATATCGCTTTATAACAAGTAAAATGAAGTTTTTTTTCTAAGAAATATATGCTAGTTAAAAATTTAGCTTTGTTGCATATTTAAAACTATAAGCCACTATTACAGTACTGGAAACCTTCTTTAATTCCGATAAAGTAACAATCACACGGCTCCTGAGATCCCTTACTTTGGGCGTGAAGCGGTGTGCAAGAGGGAAGTATAGTTTCTTGTATGTCTGTAAGAAACTACACACTTCTCTAAAGCAGTTCGGTATAAAACAACAAGAAATAATGGACAGTTTATTAATTTAACAAAAGGGCTATTCCAAGGTGTCTGTTCCTTAGAAATCCCAAGAGTTTATTAATAATAATAGAGGAGAGTAATGAATACAAAGGTAAGATAAAATACAATACCTGGATCTATCTAAAACTAAGGGAATAAGGTAGGTTTATATATCTATTGAGCTAAGTGTCGCTAAGCGTCGTTAAGCATCGCTAAGCATCATTAAGCGTCGCTAAGCGTCATTAAGCGTCGCTAAGCGTCGTTTAGCGTCGCTAAGCGTCGTTTAGCGTCGCTAAGCGTCGTTTAGCGTCGCTAAGCGTCGTTTAGCGTCGTTAAGCGTCGCTAAGCGTCATTGAGTGTCATTGCACATCAATTTCGCATATCACTATTACTAAATATAGTTATTACAAAATTTCCTTATTAAGTTCTAATTTCTTAACTAATTTCTACCAAAATTAATTACAACTTATTCTATAACATTTCTCTCCCCTTTAAGAACAAACTCTGTGAGTTCTAATTTGGGGAAGGACTTGAGAAAGTTCAGCATCGGTTAACCTTGTAATCATTGTATAAATAAGATAGGTCTTTCGAGAGATGTTTTCTATAGGTCGGTTGGAGAAAAACAATTTCATCCATTTGGCACACTTTCATGTGTCTCAGGCTCTTCTTTTTCCCTGAGTCTTCTCAATTATAGATTGAATATCCTCATGAGCATTAGGGTACTTGTCTATAAGGTTACCAAGATAATAATAAGCTTCAAGCAGTTTATTTTGGTCTTGTCTGTTTCTAGTTCGAGTTTTAATTCGTTTGAAAATTTTCTGCAATTTCTCTTGATACGTCATTTCAGTATACGGAGGAATAGAAGTCTGAGTTAGAGGTCCACAAGGTTGGATAATATCTTGTATAATTCTGCTTAATTTTTCAGGTAATGGAGCAGGAGTGACTTCTTCTTGATTAGTAATTGGAACTGTTAATGTTTCTTTTTGTATGTCTTCTAATTCTAAGTTTGGGTTCATTTCTTCTGTGTCATTTACTTCTGGTACATTAATTTCTAATTGTTCTGAGTCTTCTAAAGTGTTCAGAAAATTATTTGAGTCTGGCTCAAGAAAAGAAGTAATTATATTAGTAAGGTCAATAGTCTGAGTGGTATCATTATTATCACATAATCATACACATTGTGATGTAATCCACAATGCATAATTTTGGGCGACATTATCTTGTTTTATGTTTGAAAAAGGTATTGGAGGGCTAACAAGGTTTGAGGTTGTAATGTAGGAGTGGACATTTTTGGGAAAATTCCAAAAGGGGTAGTTATATAAATACATTTTGAGGTTTTACGAATTAAATTGAGTGTTTCATCCTCTTGTAGATTGAATTTCTTCTAGAAATTTCCAGGAGAATCAATAACAACTACTGGTTCCCATGTTTGTGGCTCGTGATATTTGGCAAGACGATCACTATTATAGTATTTTTGTAAAATTTTTCCTTCTATTGTCCGTAATTTATAAGCACCATTGTCTAATTTTTCATGCATAAGGAAAGGTCCAAATCTTTTATCCTCAAATTTGGCTGAGCGAGAGGCTTCTAATTCCTTTCTTTGTATCCACACTTTATCACCAATTTCAAATGTCTTTGTTCGAATATTGGCATCAAAACGGACTTTTTGTTTTTGCTGTGACCGTTCGGTATTTTGTCTGGCCTGATTCTGGTAATTTGGTAATTTCTCTATTAAATCATAAGCATGTTGGAGAATACTTCCTTGTAAGTCTATTTCATCATCAATTTCTGTAGATTCTACTGGGAAAAGTGCTTCGATTGGTAAGGTAGCATATCTCTCATATATAAGCTGAAAGGGGTATATCCTGTGGTAGCATGTCTTTTTGTTCTATATGCTAAGAGAACAGCAGGTATATACAAATCCTAATCGTCATCTCCTTTCACTTTTGCAAGTGATTCACACAATGTTCTATTAAATCTTTACCATACCATTTGTCTGGGGGTGTTAGGGAGAAGAGAATTTATGCTTGATAAGAAATTTCTCACAGAGAATTCTAATAGTTTCGCTAATAAAATTGCGACCTTGGTCTGATAAGATAATTTTTGGAGTTCCATGTCTACAAATTATCTCCTCAAAGATAAACTGAGCGAGTGTACTAGCACTAGCATCTGGGACAGCACGAGCTTCTGGCCATTGTGTTAGGTATTCGGTAGCAACAATAATATATCGATTGGTTTGTTTAGTTATAGGCAAAGGGCCTACAAGGTCAATTCCAACACGTTCAAAAGCTCTTCCTATTTGTATAGGGTGTAAAGGCTCTTTTCTGTGACCTTTTTGTCTACGTTGGCATTCCTCACAAGTCTTCACATATTCTTGTATATCTCGATACATTTGATCCCAATAATAGCAGTCGGATATTTTATAATACATAGCGTCAGTTCCCAAATGTCCAGCAGTGGGGTGCTTATGCATCATATATAATACTGGTTCAACTTTTGTCTATTTTATAACTCTAAGGGGTCTGTCTGGGTTTCTTTTAATCTTCTTATAGAGAAGGTGATGTCTAATTTCAAAATTTTTAGCTTGGGTCATAAGTCATTTCTGTTCTTGGTCAGTAAGTCCATCTAGAAATCGGTCTGTGTCCAAATAGCGGTAAAGATTATTATATTGGTCAAGATTCATATAATTTATTAGGTACAATGGTCTGAGTCGGTAACCGTGAGAGAGCATCAACATTCGAGTGAATTCAGCCTGGTTTATGAATAATCACAAAATTGTATGGTTAGAGCTTCAAGATCCATCTTCCAATTCTTCCTTTGGGTTCAGCAGTACGTAACCATTTCAATGCTGAGTGGTCTGTAACTAAGATAAATTTTGTAACGCCTAAATATTTATGAAAATGTTCTATCGCCCATACAACTGCAGCACATTCAAGTTCAGTTGCTGCATAATTCATTTCTTCTTTTCGCAGATTTTTACTAGCATAGGCAATTGGGTGTTCTTTTCCATTTCTATCCAGTTGACTTAAGGTGACACCAAAGCCATTGTAAGAAGCATCGGTAGCCAGAATAAATGTCTCTTTAAAATTTGGGTATGCTAATATAGGGGCAGTAATGAGTCTAGATTTTAATTCTTCAAAAGCTTTTTGTTGTTTGTCTTGCCAGTGATAGGGTTCATCTTTTCGCAGAAGAGAATTCAAAGGACGAGCAATTGATGAAAAGTTCTGAATAAATTGGTGATAGTATTCTGCAAGTCCAAGGAAAGATTGAAGAGCTGTAAGGTTTTTAGAAGGTTGAATACGTTGGACAGCTTCTACTTTTTGAGAGTCAGGAGCGATACCCTTAGCAGAGATTAGGTGTCCAAGGAAGGGTAACTGGTGCATCCAGAAGGTACACTTTTCTATATTAAGTCTGAGTCCTGCTTGTTTAATTCTATTAAATACTCTTTTTAAATGGTCTAAGTGCTCATTAAATGTTCTAGAGTAGACAATTGTATCGTCTAAGTATACAACTTCAAATTTCTATGCAATTCCTTTATATACACGATCCATTAGTCTTTGGAAAGTTGCGGGAGCATTGCAAAGACCAAAATGCATTACATTAAATTTGTAAATTCCGTAACGTGTAGTAAAGGCAGTTTTCTCTTTGTCATAGGGGTCCATGGCAACTTGCCAATATCCATTTGCAAGATCGAGAGTGGAGAACCAAGAGCATCCTGTAAGAGCATTAAGCATTTCATCAATGCGAGGTAGAGGGTAAGCATCCTTTTTGGTAATAGCATTTACTTTTCTGTAGTCTACACAGAATCATAATTTGCCATTTTTCTTTCGTACTAGAACAACAGGTGAGGTCTAAGGGCTATCAGAGGGTTGAATAAGTTTATGTTCTAACATTCTTTGGATTTCTTTTTGTATAAATTCTTGCTCATTTGGAGGTACAAAATAAGGGCGAGAACGAATAGGTGTACATTCTCAGTATAGATTCAATGAATAACCAAGTTGGTTCGTCTTAGCTCAGTTATATCATTTGCAAAGAGGTCTGCAAATTCTTCTAATAATTTTCGAAAAGCTAGGCCTTGTTTTTTATTAAGTGGTCCAATATTTAAAGAGGTCTGGGTCAATAGAGTATATTCTTCATGTTCAAGGGTAATAATATTTACAGGTCTGGGTATAAGAGTCTGATCTGGGTCAGCAGGTAGTTTATGATCCTGCCTAGGATTCTCTAAAAATTTTGACAGAGTGTATTCAATGCATTTGCCTGTTGGTGAGCATTTTGGGCTTCTTCTTGGAAAAAGCGTAGTAAAGCAGCATTGGTGGTTTCCAAGGTTTCAATTCTTGCTTGTAATTGTTTTATCAATTGATCCTGTTGTTGTACTTGTTGTTGAAGCTGATAAAACTGTGAACCATCATCGGTTTCCTTCATTGTTTCTTCAGCAGGTTGAGAGTAAATTTCTGGGTCTGGAAGTTTGCAATCATCACAGTATCCTTGATTTGCATTCAATTCCTCTTGGTGTTTAACATGTAAACATTCCTGGCAGAGGTCAACAGGAACTGTAAAATTTCTTTGGAGTACAGCAAGAGCATACTTCTGGTCGTAGTCTGGGTGGCTAGTGTCGAAGGATTCATCCAAAATTGCTTGTAGAGGATCAATATTATTTTCTGATAATAGGTCTAATTCAGCTTGCAATAGAGATTGGTCTGAGTTATCTCGATCAAAAGCATAAGCTTCTCTGGGGTACAAGTATTCTGGTTCATAAAGGTCCAATTCATTTGGTGCAGTCACAGTGGGTTGACTGAGTAGAGGTTGGTTACTTTCATAAGTAGTAGGAATAGTATGCTTCTTGTTTCCCCATTTAAAAGTATAGCAGCCATTTTTCCAGTTATAGTTTGCTTCAACTTTTTGATTCCAATCATTGCCTAAGAGAAGGGAGTAAGAAGTAGTGTCTACTACTTCTACAGTAAGAGGGATAGTAATATGATCAATTTTAATTGGCAGGTCTTTTATAATTCCTAAAGGTCGAGTAGAAATCCCAACTGCAGGAACAATAAGGCTGTTAGAGGCCCTTTCAATAGTCAATCCAAGTTCCTTGACTGCCTTGTGAGCAATCATGCTAATTGAGGCACCACTGTCAATAATGGCTTGGTAGGGTTTATTCTGAAGAGAGACATTACATTTGATAGGTGTAGTATATGCAGGGGTTTGAACAAGGTTGGCATTTTTGGCTTCCTCGTATAAGTGGGTAGCCAAGGCACCTCGGATAGATGAATTATTAAGTAGTGTTTCCCACTTGTTAGCAGTAAGAGAAGGTGTCTGAGTCTGATTTTGTGTAAGGTAATTAACACTTCGATAATAAGGAGAAGGAGATCGATTAGAGGAGTTTTGGTAAGAGTGATAGTTATCATTATTTCGGCTTCTATAATTATTATCTCTAGATTGGCTTCTAGGACGAGAATTATTGCGACTGCGAGAACGGTCTCTGTTATTGGAATAGCGATCAGAAGAGCGACCATTTCGGTCCCTATTTTGGTTGTTATTTCTGTT
>QKWP01002993.1:9536-21547 GCA_003550325.1 Gigaspora rosea | reverse complement strand
ATTTTGATTCAAATAAACCTAATCTGGTTCAAATGAACCCAGTTTTGGTTCAAATAACCTGACTTGGGTTCAAAACTAAAAAGTTACAAAATAGGGTTTGTGTAGCATTACACAGCATTAGCGGCGTGTAACCAAAAATTATTTTTGCGAAAGCAGTACAATAAACCTTTGTGTAACCTATATGCATATAAATATTACACAAATTATATTGCCCAATCATATTGCAGTATAAATAAATACTATACTTTAATACAATTATTTATATTGTTAGTCTAAACGTTATCATTACACAGTATAAATAGGTAATCTAAACGTTATCATTACACAGTATAATAGAGTAATCTAAACGTTATCATTACACAAAAACGTTACACTCAAATTTTTTTAGTATATAGTTATAGATATTATTTTTACATTATTACAAATATTTTAAACTACTTTCGTACTTCGTCGCATCTAATTCTATTACTATATACAAAAAACTAGCCCTATATACTTATTTTCACTCACCCCATAGTTAGCTATTATCTTCGCTTCTTTATTTTCTATCGTTTTTGAAAGTGTCGGAAGTTGTCGTTGAAATGCGCAAGGTTTCGAAAAGTTGTTTTTTTCGCAAAGTGCCGAAATAAAATAAATTAATAAAAAAAATTTAAAAATAACCAAAAAAACAAAAACAAAAAACACGAAACAAAAAAAAATAAAGCAAAACCTTGCAAGAACTTGCAAAAACTTGCAAAAACTTTTGCCATTTTTTTAAAGAAGCGTTCTTGAAAATTTAAAAATTGTTGGAGGTGTGTTCTTGAAAGTGTCAAATATTGCCGTTGGAATGCGCAACGGTTCGAAAAGTTTTGTTTTCTTCAAAGTGCCGAAATAAAATAAATTAATAAAAAAATTTTAAAAATAAACCAAAAAAACAAAAACAAAAAACACGAAACAAAAAAATAAATGAAACAAAACTTTGCAAGAACTTGCAAAAACTTGCAAAAACTTGTAAAAACTTGTGAAAACTTGCGCCCATTTCTCTAAAGAAGTGTTCTTGAAAATCTAGAAATTGCTGATATGTGTTTTTGAAAGTGACGAAAGTCGTAGTTGGCATGCGCAAGGTTTCAAAAAGTTTTAGTTTTTCTTGCAAAGTGCCAAAATAAAAATAATTAAAATAATTAAAAAATAAACTAAAAAAACAAAACCAAAAAACATGAAACGAAAAATAAATAAAGCGAAACCTTGCAAAAACTTGTAAAAACTTGCAAAAACTTGCAAAAACTTGCAAAAACTGTTTGCGTTCTTGCAAATTCTGAAATTTCAAAAAAGTCGCAAAGGCCGAAAAAGTCCGGTTTGGTTTTCTTGCAAAGTGCCAAAAAGTAAGGGTTCTGTTCTTGTAAAGTGCCGAAATGAAATAAATTAATAAAAAAAATTTTAAAAATAAACAAAAAAAACAAAACCAAAAAACACGAAACGAAAAAATAAATGAAGCGAAGCCTAGCAAGAACTTGCAAAAACTTGCGAAAACTTGCGAAAACTTGTGACCATTTTTCCATTTCTCCAAAGAAGCGTTTTTGAAAATTTAGAAATTGCTGGGGGTGTGTTTTTGAATATGTAGAAAGTCGTAGTTAGCATGCGCAAGGGTTCAAAAAGTGTTTGTTTTTCTTGTAAAGTGCCGAAATAAAAATAAAATAAAAAAATTAAAAAATAAATAAATAAAATAAAATGAAAAAACAAACGAAAACAAAAAATGAAATGAAAAGGAATGAAAGGAACGAAAAGGAACAAAAATAAAAAAGCAAAAAAAAACAAAATAGAAGATCTAATTATAAACAAAAGATCTAATCTGATCTTGTAGTACAGAATTTGAACATCATCGAACTATTTTGAACTATTTCGAAAAATCAATCTAATGCGCGATTCAGGTTACAGATCTACTAATCCAACTTGGTTTCCTAGTCCTAAAATAATTGAAAGGGTTCAAAATATTTCATAACATATTTTGAAAAGGTTTGAAATATTTCATAATATATTTCGAAATATTTCGAAATTACTTTCGTAATATTTCGAAATATTGATATTTCGAAATATTTCGAAATATATTACGTAATATTTTGCTTATATTACGGTTTGTAAGATCTTACGTAAGATTACGCTATTATAAATTTGCTGATGTAGAACACACTTATTACAGAAGCCAAAAGCAAAGTTAACTCACCTTTAAGGGGCATCCATAAATAACGTTATCCCTTAGATTGTAGTAGAACACAGGCAAATTTGCCTGCGTTTTTGCACTTTTTTAGCTCTGATTTACTTTTTTAAAATACTAAAATAATTAAATAAAACTTTGTACAATTATATTTGAAAATAAGGATTACTTTTTTGCAAAATTAGTTTTTATATTATAAGAAAATAAATTATAGTTACATATAAGCTGAAAATAGATAATTTTAAGAAAAAATTTTTTTAAAAAATTTTATTACAATTTTTCTGCAATCTTATTTAGTTTTAGTTTTAGAACTATAGTTCTTAAGACAATATTGTAGTTTATATAAAGGATGACAACTTTCATTATTGCAACTTTAATGATTTACTTGTAAAAATTAAGACTTGTATTAGAAGTAAAGATTTTTTTATAGACGGGAACATATAAAATTTGAAAAAATCTAAAGAAAAATTTTAATAGTAAAAATGCCAATACAAGAACTTTAAACATTTATTATATTAAAGTTTTCTAATGATTTTAAAAAAATTTTATAACAAAGTTACTAAAACAAAACTTAAAGAATATTTTTTACTTAGAAAAGATATGGCTAAAATCAATATTTAAAATTTTATTAAAAATTTTAAAATACGCAGGCAAATTTGCCTGTGTTACAATCTAAGGGATACAAGAGAGGGGTTGGATGACGATAATGTTTTTCTCAATAAGTAGGGGGTCAAAAAAATATAACATAATTTTTTAGAAAAAATTGGCTAAAACTTGAACCAGTGGTCCAAATTTAATGATTTTAGTACCATTCGATTCGTCTCGGTGAGAGAAGTCGAATGGTACCAATTTCATTTCATTTGGATTACTGGATCAAATTTTATTGGCTAAATACTATTGGTCATTATGTTTTCTTATAAAATTACTAAAAAATCAATAGTTTTTTGCGAATAACTATTGATCCAGTAATCCAAATGAAATGATTTTGGTATCATTGGATTCGCCTCACTGAGACGAATCGAATGGTACCTAAATCATCCAAATCGGATCACTGTGTCACAATATATTCAAGTTTTTGTAAAATTTTATATATAAACATATGGATTTTGAAAAATTTTTTTATATAGTAGAAGGGGGCCCCACCAGGAGTCTAGACACTTTTGCAGTAACGTGACCATCACATGGTGTGGCGTCTTCAGATTAACTTTTTGGCTTTATTGTTAAGGTTAGGGTTAGGGTTCGTGTATATAGCCTTAGAAGGTCCCTATATATATGTAAAATCGCGTTCCGGACATTTTTATGTGGTTTTTAAGACCGATTTAAATACTAGTTTTTGAGTATTTTCGCTCTTTTCTCTTTTTTCTTCTTGTACACGTGTTTTGTTTTGATGTCGGACTGATCCGGGACGATCAAAATTTACGTTCTCCGATTGGTTAATTATCATACGCACGTCACGTTACTGCAAAAGTGTCTAGACCCCTGGTGCGGTTGTAGAGAGGAGGTCTAGTACTACTATGAGGGGTATATAACGTTATTTATGGATGCCCCCTAATCTCCAAGACTATCTTCGACAGTGACAGAAATAATAGAGTCAGTGTGAGATTAAATATGATTAAAGGACTAATAGGTCAAACAGTAGTAGACAACCTTAACGAAATTTTTTCAAGTTACAAAGATACTAAAGTGGCCATAACAACAGTGCTTCAGGGCTATTGGAACCATCTTTATGAGGATATATAAAAAAAAGATGCGATTGAATAATCACTTGGGAAAAAGGACAAGGTATAACGAAACAGTTGAAGCAACTAAAACAACTTAGTTTGGTACAAGAGCAGGGCCAAGCTCTCATCCGAATCAAGAAAATTCTAGCTTGATAAGGAGGCGAAAAGAAGGGAAAAGAGTAGTTTTTATTGTTAAATATGTGCTAGGCAACAAACATTGCAATAGAGAATTTTATTAAAACTAGTAGGAAACCCTACTGGTATGGTTCTTGATGGTTTGATGTTGAGACCCAACTTCCAGAAGTTGGTGTGACAGTTTGTATTTGGTCACTCCTCGAAGTAGCCGAATAAGGTTAGGCTTATATGGGCAATGGACTAGGAAAACCCGTCTTTGAAGGGGGTTTTCCATTTTGAGAAAATGGCGATTATTTGTCTGTGAAACCTAAATTTTACCCCTGAAATTTTTGTTTATTTTTAGATATCAATTACTGAATAAACAATGTCATGTGATTATGAAACACTGATTGACCAATCTAATTTAATTGAGTCGTCAATCTTTGGTTGTAAATCTATTTTTAGAACACGATCGTTAAAAAATTAGTTTACATTCAAGTTAAAATATCTTGATAAACTATTATATTAACGTAGGGTAAAAAGCGAAATACATATAGATATAAACCAGAACTTTAATTTGAATCGAAAATCTCGAAATTGATAAAAAAGTGTCAAAGACGAGTTTTCCTAGTCCATTGCCCATATAATAGGTAAACAAGTTAGATAGTTTTTACTTTTCATAGATTTAAATTATGTAATTAACCTAGCTAAGCACTAGTGAGACCGTCAAAGAATAAAAAAAAAAAAATAGTTGAATGGTTTCACGAATCTGAGGTTATTATAAGAAAAACTTTTTGCAAGAGCAAAATTTCTATATGAAAATCCGACATATGAACAACATTTCGAACCCCTGTAAAAGGACATGTCCTGTGACTGATATAGAAAAAAATTTTATAATTGACTGTATTATTGGCTGGCTTATATACACGTGCCTATTTGAATCTCAAGACGTAATGAACATTTTGATTGGCCTGTTTGGGGAGGGAGAACGTTAAACGAGATTGTAATTTCAAACAGTCTTATATGAGTATATATAGTATATAGTAGACAAAATGTATGGAATCGTCCCAAGCTGTCTCGGACAGAATTTTTAAAATTAATTTGGCAGAATTAGTGTTATTTTAGTTAGTATAATTTGGGCCGATTCTGAATCGGGACACATATAAATTGCAAGCTTTTGGTTTAACAATATTAATGATAACAATAATATAGTGTAGTACAAATAATTATAATTCTGCCTAAAGAACTAAAAAATTCGGAGCTAGTTCATTTATTGTAATATAAATATAGACCAGCAACAAAGAAAATAGACTCACACGAGGCAGTTAAGCATTTTACAGATTTTCTTTCCTGAACTCGTTCGTGGTATGTGTTTACCTTACATTTTTGACACGTTTTGGACAACAAGAAGTTGATCGATTAGAAGGCAATAACTAAGGTTCTGATTACAAATTCTTTTAACAGACTTTAACGCGAAAGGATAATGTCTTCTTACGTTAATAGAACTCCTTACACTCGCACCCCACGTCACATACGTGAGGCTAGTAGTCATAGTCTGCGTAACCGTAATAACGGGGAGGGTTCTTCTACCAATAATAAGTCGAGCTCTTCACATAGATCAACTTCGACCAGAGGGCAAGGTTCGCATTCTAGCTCTAACAATATGGCAAACTCGAGCAGTAATGCAGAAAACAACAAGTCACAAATTTGCCGATATTTCCTGCAAGGTCGTTGTATGTACGGTGATGCATGTTGGAATAGACACGAATTGCCCGATACGTCCGTTAGTAACGAAATGGAAACCAGAAGAAAAGAAAAGCAAAAAGAAAACGAAGAAGAGGAAGAAAATATTTGTGCTATTTGTTATGATGTGCCAAAAATATTTGGCTTGCTCGGTATGTTTTATTCTTTACTAAGAATCCATCATTTGATTTAATATGTGTAGATTACTCTTTGATCATGTTCGACCGTCCAAACCTGTGATTAATTGTGTATTGTTTTAATGTTTCCACAACTTTCATCAATATTTTACGTGAATATTGATCATTATGGCTATTATCTTTTAAATAGTATCTTGTGACCATGTTTTCTGTCGTGGTAAGCGTCTTAGTTATTTAAAACATTATAATAATTTTTATTCGCAGATATTTACCGTGTTTAATATTTGATAGATTGTATAAAAGAATGGCGCAAAACGGATAATCTTTCTACACCTTTTCAAACAACCGACACAACTAAAACTTGCCCTGTTTGCCGAAAAAACTCACCTTATATTGTACCTTCGCCTAGTTTTGCGAAAACTGGACAAAAAAAGGATCAAATCATTTTATCATACAAAGAACGAATGTCTCGGATTCCTTGTAAATATTTTCAGGAGTCCAGGAAGTGCCCATTTGCTGATGAATGCTTTTATCAGCACGCCAATCCAGATGGATCTAGATGTAGTCTAGGGCCTCCAAAGAAAAAAAAACCAAGAACATGCTCTCTAGGAAATTTCCGGTACTTGGAGGTAACTGGAGAGGGTAGTGGGTTTGATTTCAGAACGATCTCTGAAATCCTTGGTGGACTTTCTATCAATCGCAGTTTCCACCATATTTTTACAAGAGATTGGGATAATTGGGACGATGAGATGGATTTTGATGAAGGACCTACTTGGGATGATGATTTCCCATTCGAGGATCAAATTAACGAAATCGTTTCATTTGGACCGGATAATGATGTGGATGAACCAGAGGTTGAAGAAGATGATAATGGTGGTTGGGGATTAGGGGAATGGGGAAGCACCTGGGACGACTTTGAACCAGAAACTACAACATTTTCGGAACTACATCAAGATCCTTGGTGGTGAAGGATGAGTTCCTTGTAATATTCCACTTTTTTTGTCTTATTTTATTATTTTATTTCATTATGTTCCTTTTTGTGATTGCAATTTTTCTCAAACTTTTTTTTTCTTGAGATGAGCATGATTAATAACTCCTTCATTGTAAGAATTTACATAAACACACCTTAAACTAGATAAGTCAATTATAGTCTGTTTAATAACTTGGATGTTTTGATACATTATATATTTATTAACTTATTATGGTTAGTAAATAGGGAGACATATTTCTAGAATTTTATAAAATCAGACACAATTCGCGAAGGATCATCAGCTATAAGATAAAGCGCGTATCCGTATGCGTACCCGTATGCGTACCCATTAATTAGAATCAATACCGTAGTGCGCCAACTAAGATATCTCCTTTTTCCAGTACCCATTCAAAATACCGGGTAGTTTACATGGCGTTTTTTTTTTATCATGGATAATATCCGAGTGTTATATGTCGGAAGTTAGAAAACTCATGATCCAGTGGCTAAATTTTCAATTATATTATTGACAAATAAAATGTACGAATAGTCAATAATATTATAAGTACTCAAGCGTCTTTGAAAAACTAGAGGTTTTAAATGGTTAGCTCAGTTTATTTTCAGTTCAATCAAAGAAAAAACGAACTAATATTCATGACCTTAGTCTCGGGGTTTGAACTTGAATACTGACTTGAGTTCACGAATTTAAAGCTTGGGTTTAATTTGAGTTTTCGACATGAAGTTCATTTGAGCATGCTATAGGTAGTATATAAAAGTGCTATTAGGTTTAAAAGTGTATTGTTAAAATTAATATATGAAAATAAAATTATAATAATATATAATATTTATAAATATTATTATAAATAAATTTAATTTTGTTAATTAATATTAATTTAATACAATATTTTTTAATACGGTATTAAGGCGGGATCTTGTATAACTTTTATTTTATAACAAGTATTTTATACTGTTACATTGTAATTTTGTATATTGCTATTTTTATTATTATGCAGAACACCTTAAATTGGCTAGTAAAAACTAAAGTTTTTTTAAAAAATAAAAAATAGCTATTAAAAAATTTTTTTATAGAAATGTACAAGAAAATAAGTAGAACAAAGTTATAAAATTTGGTTCTTAATTTAATAAAATTTGATAGAACTCTTATTTTTTAAAATTACAGTCAACTCTTTCTAGATGCATGTCCTCTAAGTGCATATGCATAAAAATGGTCTGGTTCTAAGCTAGGACTTATAAAATAAGTGCATGTTCTATATTTTCTAAATGCAGAATACCGTATTTTTAAATTATATATATACTGAATATTTTCTTTAAATGCATTTTTAATATACTAACCAATTAAATTTTAAAATATTTATTTAGCTTAATAAAACTATCAAAATTTATACAGTATTATTTTATTTTTTTAATTATAAAAAAATAATATCTAATATATATTTAGAGAATTGCTATTTGCACTATAAATTATACATAATATCAATCTTTTTGATTATAATATTATACAAATAACCAATAAAAATCAAGAAATTTTATAAATATTATTATATATAAAAACTTTATGCCAATATAAATTTGTAGTATATATATATATATGTATTAATGCTTTAAACTAAATCTACAAATACAATAATTGATTGTAGTAAAAATTAAATACAATTTTTTGAATTCAATTAATTAATTGTAATATAGATTATTGCAATTTGCAATATAATAAAAGAAGTAATTATAATATTATAAATTGATTTAAAAAAAAAAGATTAATTCGTGATTCTTTTGTAAACAATAGTACTGTCATAGTAAAAGTTGGGGGAATCTAATATAAGTTTTATAATAGAGCTGAATCCAGCTTCACCCACAAGGTAGGTCATCTTTTTTTCAAGATAACCTTGCTTGGAGCTCTAATAAAAGTTATAGAGCTGATGTTTGTGGTTCTAATAGTAGTAAGATTGGTAAAATTGGCCTGGTGGTTGTTGAGATACCCTAGCCTTTCTCTTTATAATCATATAAAATTTCTTTAAAAAATTTTAAAGAAACCTTATATGATTGTAAGAAGAAAAGCTAAGGTATCTCAACAACCACCAGATCAATTTTACTGATTTTACTACTATTAGAACCACAAAAATCAGCTCTATAACTTTTATTAGAGCTCCAAGAAAGGTTATCTTGAAAAAAAGATGACCTACCTTGTGGGTGAAGCTGGATTCAGCTCTATTATAAAACTTATATTAGATTCCCCCCAACTTTTACTATGATAGTACTATTGTTTACAAAAGAATCACGAATTAATTATATTTATAATTGTATAAGAAATCAGCCCACCATATATAGTATATAAATAGATAATCATCTGATCATTAGGGGGCATCCATAAATAACATTATACAAGAGGGGTTGGACGAACAATAACGTTTTTCTCAATAAGTAGGGGGGGGTCAAAAAAATATAACATAATTTTTTTAGAAAAAATTGTCTAAAAATTGAACCAGTGTCCAAATTTAATAATTTTGTTACCATTGGATTCGTCTTGGTAAGAGGAGTCGAATGGTACCAATTTCATTTCATTTGGATCACTGGATCAAATTTTATTGGCCAAATACTATTGTTTATTGTTTTCTTATAAAATTATTATAAAATCAATAGTTTTTTGTGAATAACTATTGATTCAGTGATCCAAATAAAATGATTTTGGTATCATTGGATTCATCTTACTGAGACGAATTGAATGGTGCCTAAATCATCCAAATTGGATTACTGTGTCACAATATATTCAAGTTTTTGTAAAATTTTATATATAAATATATGGATTTTGAAAATTTTTTAATATAGTAAAGGGTGGGTCAAGCACTACTATGAGAGGGTACATAATATTATTTATGGATGCCCCCTTAACGATAATCTTATTACATATACTATATTTTTTTTTAACTTCTTAAATAACAGTTAATAACGTTGTCGTCAATGTTGTTATTGGAGCTGTCGCAGGAGTCGTCTAATAAAAGTCTCAATAGAAGTTTAAAGCTTTCAGTATCATGGTAGCTGTGAATTCATCATAGGTTTCGTTAGTGATCGTAATTTCGCTCTGACTTTTGGTACTGCTAGTGGGCATGATTTCGCCCTGACTTTTAGTACTGCTTGGTGGTTATGATTTCATCGTTGCTTTTAATATTGGAGCTGTTACTTTTAGTGTTGTTATTTGGATTTCGCCGCTTTTATTTTTTTATTTTTTATTTTTTTCCAAGTCAAAGTGCCTACTTCAGGGTGAGAGCTTTTTTATTCAAGATAATCAAACCCAGACGCCCTACATAGAGGGACATCCGACATTTGTACATTGATGAGAGTACAACTAGCCTCACCTGCAACTTTTGGTTGCCTATTTAAGTAGCTACCTGAAGGTTCTACACTAGCTATCATACCTGCAACTCACAAACTGGCATTGCCTATTTAAACCCTCTGATCCTTGCCTCCTGTCAGCCCGTCTTGTATCACCAGAACATTGTTCCGGATGCTAACCAGTCCTTCTTAGGACTAGTTTATCCCAGTAGGAAATTTGGTAGAGCGGTCCCTGTCCCACACAGGTATCACCTACACTTCAGTAGCGTACACATTTGCCGAAACCAACACTTGCAGTTAGGAGTGGTTACCCAACCACTATCACTACCTATTTCTGCCCTTGTAGAGTTCACCTGACTCCAGTACCGTTCTATTCTTCTTTCGGTTTCTTTCCCCCAGAAGTTTTCTTTCCCCCGGTTGCCTTCCTACTCCCAATCCGAGGACCTGAAAGGGTTGGTCTGCCCTGGCGAACCCAGGAGCTCCCTCCCCCTGGTACATAATTCTGAAACACATTTCGCCGCTTTTACACAGGTCAAAATTATATACATCAGTATAATATCAGGTACCCGATATATATATGATATATATATGATATGTTACCGATATGTGTAGAATATATTTATACGCATACCCGATATGTGTAGAGTGCATGTCACATATCGGACACATATCGGACACATATAGTACACATATAGTATACATGCCGTATACATACCATATACATATCGCATATATAAATTCTGTAATACATCATGTACCCAATATGTACCCGATAGAAAGCACATAACTTCAGAAAGAATAAATTCAAATATTCATATATTTTTTACAATCACTTTGCCATAACTATAATATAAAGCAATTTAATAAAAATTTTAATTTTTATTTATTTATTTATTATAAACAATTCTCTAACAAATTGGTTACAATTTGGAATATAATATACAATCCTATAGCAAATAACTTATGAAACACTAGTAATAATACAACACTAACAAAGGCAGAAACACCCAATGACTATAATTGCTAAAAAAAAGAAAAAATTTAGTGACAAAACACCTAAAGCAACAATAAAGCTACATGAAAACGCCCAAGAGAACTAACAAAGTACCCAAGGTAAAATCTACAAGACATCCCAAAACGCACCAAAGCAACATTAAAATTGGCAACAAGATATCTGAGGCAACTATGAACTCGAACAGAGAGCACTACGAACCCAAACAAAGAGCACCATGAACTCGAACAGAGAACACCACAAACTCAAACAGAGAACACCACAAACTCAAACAAAGAGCACCCAAGAAAACTGACAGGGTCACCCAAAATGAAATATATAGCAAGAAACCCTAAAACGCATATGAAATCAGCCAACCAGGACCCTGAACATCTCTGATATATGTTATATTTTTTTTTTAGCAAATTGATTCAAATTTGATCTAAGGTCCAAATTTAAATTTTAGCAAATTGAAGTTAATTTTAAAAAGGGTCATAATTGAATATTTTGGCGAATTAGCAATTTACCCACATTTTGCAAGAATTATTATAACAAGTTAAGTCGTGCTATGATGATCGATCCAAATATAACAAGTTATTAATGGCTATACGGAGCAAAATTATAATCAATTATAATTGAAAATAAATAAAAGTAGTTGTAGCATATAATCAGGCTTTAGTATCAATAGCAACTTGCATATCATTGATCGTGATGTATATCGATAAACAAATAATTATATAATACAATTGCGCAGAATTATTATTAAGCAAATTAATTAATATAATAATTGTAGTAATTA
>QKWP01002992.1:19594-30614 GCA_003550325.1 Gigaspora rosea | reverse complement strand
CAAACAAAAAACAAAAAAAAAAAGCTGAAAAAATAACAAAAAAAACAAAAACAAAAAAAATAAACTATTATATTTCGCTCATATTCGCTTATATTCGATTATATTCGTTCATATTCGTGACTTTTTGCAAAGTACCAGAGATGTTAGAATTGGTGTTCTTGTAAAGTGCCAGAAAGTCAAGTCGTTTTCTTGCAAAGTTTCGAAAAAAGTAAAGGATAAATAAAATAAAATAAAGTTAAAAAAATAAGTAAAAAAAAAAAGAAAACAAACAAAAAACAAAATGTAAGCAAGAGTGTGGCGACTTAGAGAAGTTGGTAAGTTGTCACCCCCAAGTGGCAGGTCTAGGGTTCAAATCCCACTGATGACGCTTTAAAAAATAGACCTGTGTTCCAGTAACTGTTTCTTGTCGATCGGTTGGGTACATTACCTGTAGTCCTTGGTTACCATCTCGAATGGGAGCTTTCGGACGAAGTTGTGTCTTGTGACACAGACAAATACAAAGAACTGGGGAAACAGAAACCCATTTGGCAAGACCCGAGTAAGGAGGTAAAAAAGATCTTTGACGGTGCTACCAAAACTGGAATATTAGACCAGAGTTGAAGTACCGGACGTCGACCTCAGGGACAAAATCTACCAACCTGGTCGCCGGATAGGATACCGGAGAAAAAGGATCTATGTTACAGAAGTAGGTACCAGGGGGAAAAAAACTATGATGGCACCTAATGCCAGGTAGATTAATTCTTCCGGGCCAACTAGATTAAAAGTCTGAAAAAACTATGAAGGGCCGATAGGAAAGTGATAGTGGGCACCGGGTTGAAGCGAACCTTACAAGGGCAGAAGTAGGTATTGGTAAGAGGACAGGTAACCCTGTCTTGCAAGTGTTGGTCTTAGTCATAGCGATAAGTACCGAAGTGTAGGTGAATACCTGATATGGGACAGGTACCGCTCTACCAAGTCTTCTGTCGAGGATAACATGACCGGGAATACCCGGCTGGGTCCTAAGGCAATGGATAAGTATCCGAAACTTGCTGACTGACTTATGTAACGGGTCTGTTCTGGTGATACAAGATGGGTTGGCAGGCGGAACATGGATCAGAAGGTTTAAATAGGCAATTCCTGTAGTTGGGTTGCAGATATGGCAGCTAGTGTAGAACCCTCGGCCAGACCACTTAAATTAGACACCAAAAGTGTACGTGTGGCTAGATGTATCCTTATCTATGTAACAAATGCCGGTATTCCTCTTAGAGGATACCGACGGCCCTAATATCTTGAATAAAATTCCTAAGTCCCAAGACGGGCACTTTAATTAAAAAAAACCCCCCAAAAATGTAAGCAAACTAAATAAAAAAATAAACAAAGCCCTAAATTTCCATTTCGAGTTCGTGTTTTTGCAATTTAGAAATCGGCAAAGGTTTTCGCAAAGTGCCGGAATAAAATAAATTAATAAAAATAAAAAAAAACAAAAACAAAAAACATGAAATGAAAAAATAAATAAAACAAAACCTTGCAAAAACTTGCGAAAACCTGTGAAAACTTGAGTTCTTGAACTTTCGAAATTGCTAGAGAAAGTAGTTGTATGTTTTTGCANTCTTGAACTTTCGAAATTGCTAGAGAAAGTAGTTGTATGTTTTTGCAAAGTGTCAAAAGGCTGAGTTAACTTGCGCTAAGTACCGAAAAGTCGCTGGATTTCTTGCAAATTGCTAGTAGTAAAGTGTAAAAGTAAAATAAAAAAAATTAAAAAATAAAAAAAATATAAATAAAAAAAAACAAAATGAAACTAAATGAAACAAAACGAAACTAAATGAAACTAAATGAAACCAAAAAAAAACAAAAGGAAAATGAAGAAACAATGTAAAATTGATAGAAGATGTAAATTATAAACAAAAAAAAATAAATAAAGATTTAATTAATCTGATTTTGTAGTACAAGTGATCAAAAATCATCAAAATATTTCAAAATATTAGTAAAACATATCATTGATATGATACAGGTTGCAAATCGTTCTAAAATATTTCGAAAGTATTCGAAATGTTAAAAAAAAAAAAGAAAGAGAAAAAAAAGAGAGAGTGAAAAAAAAAGAGAGAAAAAAAAGAGAAAGAAAAAAAGAGAGGTGTAGTAAAAGAGAGAGAGGATAAAAATAGATCAAAACGGCTTTTTTTTTTTTTAAAGAACGATTTGTTTTTTTTTTTTAAGTTTTTTTGTGGAATATATTTTTATGATCCTTGGTAGCTTACAGATCAAATGGGCTTAAGAAATTTTGAACTTTTTTTTTTTTTTTTACCCGGTGATTTGGGTTGAAATTTTCGTAACGTAGTCAAAACACTAAATAATCATTAAAGATTTGCTAATCGTCATATATCGTTTCAAATAATTATAAAATAGATTTATAGATATATAACGATTTAATATAAAAAATGATATATATCGATTATGGATATATATCGATTTTTATCCAATTAATCGATATATAACGATATTATGATATACCGGTATCGATTATAAATATATATTGATTTTTATCCAATTAATCGATATATAACGATATTTTAATCGATATATAACGATATTTTATAATCGATATAAAACGATTAAGTGCTATATTAATCAATATCTATGTATAAAATTTTCTGATAATTTATGTGCATAATATATATAGTATAAATGTTCCTAGTAATGAATATCATCACTTACCACTAATTCTGTTCAAAACCTTATCCTAATCTATAACCCGTGGCTGCATTCTTACTCTAACCTTAACCTGCCTAATCTTAATTCAACTAACCCACTAAACCTTACTTATAACCTGTATTTATATTTACTATTACTCTAAATTCTAATTCAGGTCCTACTCTAATCCTAACCCACAACTATAACAGATCCTGAAGAACTCTGATATGCATCCACTTATTTACACGGGTAATTCAAGCTCCTGGAAAGGAAATAGCCAATCGAAGAGTGCAGATTTTGACTATTCCGGATCAGCCCGACGAAGAATTCGAACATGCGTAAAAAAAGAAAAAAGCGAAAATACGCAAAAACTAATGTTTAAATAGACCTTGGTGCACTAATCAAAAATGATGGAAAAGAAATTTTACTTATATTAAACATTACTCTAACCCTATAGTAGGGTTCTTGGCATGATAAAAAAATTTGGCATGCCAAATTCTAAATTTCGTGCCAAATGCATGCCAGGGCATGCCATAAACACACGATTTACTTGTTCAATTTAATTGGATAAAAAATTTTTTTTGAAGTTCAAAAATATAAATTGCATTTTTATATATTTATATATGGGGTGTCACCTATTAAAAGGGCCCATTTTTACAATTTTTCAAAAATTGAGTTTTTATTAGATTCATATAAATTTTAACATGATTGACATTTTTCAATTATAAATGAAAGTCGATTTGTATAATAAAAAATAGAGATAATGTAAAAGAAAGATTAAACGAAGTTGTCTAAGGCCAAGCATCACGAGGCTACCCGATAGTCACCTGCTACATTTAACCAATCAAAATTGTGAAATTTGATTAATCCCAAATCAGTCCGAAAATCAAAACAAATGGTTAAACTCAATTATCTCAAAATGAGATGAATGTAAAAATGGGCCCTTTCAATACCATATTATTATAATTAATGGCATGACTTTAGACTTAATGGCATGGCATAGGCATGCTATAGTGGCATGCCATAAGTGGCATGCCAAGGACCCTCATGCCAAGAACCCTACCCTATAGCTTCTAACATTATGGCCCTAACCCTAAATTTTTATCTCACGCATTTAGTTTATTTACAAAATCAGATTTCCTTGTTTGGTTTGTATTACTCGCGCAAATAAGTAAAATGCTCTGATACCACTCAGATGATTCTAAAAAAGGAAATTTTGTATAGAAATTCATCAAACGTTGCATTTTTATATAGTAAATTTTCAAATTTGCTTTATTTTATACATCTGTTTGGCTAAAATACTGCTAAAATTATACAAACTTAGATCTGAGTTGTATTAGAGTTCTTTGGAGTCCTACTATAACTCTAACCTTAAAATTCAACTAATCCACCAAGTTGATGAAGCTCATACCTACAAAGAATTCACACTAAACATTAATATAATGCTTTCAAACAGGCTATAAGTCATATTAAACACACTAGCTTTAATATATAAAATTAACAATAAAGCACTAAAACAATAGTAGTACTATAAATAATGATGATGACAAAGATACTGATAATGAATCAGCAATTAAAAGAAAAATAAACAAGGCCTAGTAAAGAACAAAACAAAAAAAAATTAAAAAAAATATGAAATTTATCTAAAAAACAGCAGCAACGTAAAATTAACACTGCACCAACAATAACAAAGGCACTAATATATAACAACTCAAAGCAAAAATTCTACTATACGACAACTTCATATGTTAACTTCAATATACAAATGGAGGCACTACATAAAACAACTACAAGTAATAACTTCAGTATATGAATAAAGGAACTACTATACAATGACTTTAGCATACAAGGAAAAGCACTATCATGCCAATATATGATGACTCCAAACAATAGCTCCAACATACAATAACTCCAAGAATAGCATTAGCAAAAAAATGACGTAACAAAAAAAAGAAGGTACTAAGGCAGTTGCTATGAAAAAAAATATACAAAAAAAAATTAATTAGAAAGAAGAAAAAACAATATAAACAAAAAAAAATCAATACTTATATTTATATGCAGATCTTCCTCCCAGTTAAATATAGTAATTCTTATTTTTAATAAATATATATTTAAAAATTATATATATATAATATATATATAAAATAAAATTTTAATTTTTTCAAAAAAGCACCTAGCTGGGTTATGAAAAACAATTATATTTGTTTGCATGGTCTTACTATTACAGTCGCCTCTCTCTAAACCAAACCTCTCTAAACCGAACACTATTAAACTCTCTCTAAACTGAACAAAATCTCTTAGAACATTTGTAAATTTTATTATAAAGTTTGGATAAGCTATATATAACTTTTTGAAAACTGAACTTTTTCAAATTTTTACATAGTAAAAAAAGCAGTCCCAGTAGTTCGGATTAGAAAGAGTTGACTGTATTAAGTTCAAGCTTATATTCTAACAAAGCAAAAGTCTATAAAAAATATATAAATATATTAGTTATTGTTTAAAAAAAAGATTCAAATAGAAAAATAAAATTGTTATTTATTATATACTATTTTTTATTTATTGCTTAATTTCAAATTTAAATCTTTAAATTTTAATAAAGTAACTACAAAACAAAAAAAAAATATTAGCTACTACTAGGTAAATGCATAGCATTGGTTGTCTGAAACTAAATGTTTATATAAATAAAATAATTAAAAAAGCTTGCTATTTCTTACTATATAGTATATAATAATAATTTTTAATCTACTAGTCCATTTTGAATGATTTAACTACAAAAATGCTTGACAATTCTAACAAAACCAAAACTATTAAATTTAATTACAGGATCCCAAAATTATTTAACTTTTGTGTAATTTTAATAGTAATTTTTAAAATTACTAAGTAAAGTTCTTTAATATTGAATAACTTTTGATCCATTAGCCTGTTTTGAATAATTTAACTACCAAAATATTTGTTTCAGTAAAACAATTCTAACAAGCCCAAGATTTATAAAAATTTGACAATTATTTAATCAAAATTGGTTTTATATATAAAGAGAATTGCTATTTGCACCATACATAGATTTTTGCTATTTATACTACGGTATATATAGATCACCTCAATTTTATTATTTAAATATTTTAATTTTTAAAAACTTGAATAACATTATCTCTATAAGTTCTTGATCAAATTTAATAAAAATTTTTTTATTTGAATTTTATGAATATATAAAATTAAAATAAAAAAATTTTCATCAAATTTGGTCAAGAACTCATAAAGATATCTTTAATGAAAGTTCCTGTAAACAATTTATCAACTTACTTAGTTACTTTTGGAGGTTTTATTTTGAAAAAGTCCTTCTGAAAGCAGTTAAAATTTAGAGAAAACTTGCAAAATTATATGTATTTAAATTTATAAAAATGTTAATATCTTTATGAATTTTTAATATTTGTTCATGAAAATTAAGATTTATTAGTTGATAATATGCTTTAAAAGTTTATTTAGTATACAGTAACTTGTTTTATTTGAACTTGTAAAAATCTATTCAATGATGATGATTTTTTTGTTTTTATCAAAATTGAAAATTTTAGAAAATTTTAAATCTGGAAGCAAATTAAAAAATTATCATAACTTCGTAAATATTAACCTGTTTTTTTGATAAAATTTTAACTAAAATCTTTCGAATACCTATTCTATTAACTTACTTAGTCACATTTTGGAGATTTCATTTTGAGAAAGTGCTTCTAGAAGTATTTGAAATTTAGAAAAAAACTTGTAAAAACATATGCATCTGAATTACAAAAATGTTAATATTTTCATGAGTTTTCAATATTTTTTTATGAAATTTAAGATTCTATTAGTCAATAATATGCGCTACAAGTTTTCTTATAATTTTTTTTAGTTAGCATATAAAATTTCTTGTAAATTATTGCTAAATAGTGGGTTATTTTAAAAAAGCAAAAAAACATATTACAAAAAAGCTGTATTGAAATTGTTTACAAGAACCTTTATCAAAAATATCTTTATGAGTTCTTGACTAAATTTAATGAAAATTTTTTTATTTTATAATAATTCTACAGTATAAATTCATAGAATTTAAATAAAAAAATTTTATTAAATTTGATCAAGAACTTATAGAAATAATATTAATAAAAGTTTTTAAAAGTTAAAATAGGTGCAAATAGCAATTCTCTATATAAAAACTAATAATTGTCTAACAATACAAATATTTATTGATCTTGGAAACTTGTAATTAGAATTTAATAATTTTGGACTTGTTAGAATCATCTCACTGAAATAAACATTTTGGTAGTTAAATCATTCAAAACAGACTAGTAAATCTAGACTTATTTGATGTTAAATAAATTTACAAAAGTTGAATGATCTTGGAATCCTGTAATTAGATTTTAATGATTTTGAGCTAGTTAGAATTGTTTCATTGAGACAAACATTTTGGTAGTTAAATCATCCAAAATAGACTAGTGGATTAAAAGTTATTATCAATTCCATAAATTGATATATATAACCAATTAAAAATAGTTTAAAAATCATATAAGTGAACAAGATAGAAAATATAAAGTTACATTTTTGATATTTTAATATATGGTGAATCAAGAGATTAACTTTTGTATCATGAAGCAGAGAAACTAAAGGTTCTTTGTTTCACTCTGAACAATCAAATATGTATCACATTTTTGTACATTATTGGCTAATTTTATATACTGAATATTCAGTTTAAAAAAAGAAAATTTATATTTTGAACTTTTCTATACCAAACAAAATAAAATCTTTTGGGATGGCCTGTTTAGATTAAAGAAAGACAACTGTATATTTTTAAAAATAAAAAAATTTTTTATCAAAGATATCTCTATGAGTTCTTGATCAAATTAGAACTCTGGACATCTCTTATATAGATCATAACTGAATTTTGGCCAATTTTAAATTTAATTTACTAAACAACAAAAACTATATTTACTTAAATAACTTCTAATTTATAGATCAAACTTTTTTTTGCATATCCACTGATTTGAATTTTTTTGTTTGTTTTGATGCACCCAAAATTATAGTTATATAATATGAAGAGTGAGTTGGCTAGTTGATGTATTACTTAACCAATAAAATTTAGAACATGTGATTACAATTAGACTGCTTATAAATACTGAAATACAACATAATCACCTAATATAACAAGTAGCTAAGCATGCAATCTATCTGCTATGGTTAAATAATTTTTAGAATACATTGGTTTTTTGCTTTACTAGCAATTAGCAGATTTAGTTCTCGGAGAATTTTTACTAATGCCACATGTTTGCTACTAACATACTAGTATATAGCAAATTAGGTTCATAAATTCTTTGGTTCTTTTTTCAAAGGCATTATTTTAATAACTAAAATAGTCTTGTAATCGAGATAACAGGAAAGTTCTGAATAATATAAGCCACAAGAACTGTAAATATAAAAAAAAAGAAATTGAATTGTATTGAAAGTTGTTAAGAGTTAGTTTTTGTACTTTTTTTTTTGTTACTTTTAATACTTTAACGTCTAATACAATTTTTAAATTTATTAAGATAATATAGTAGTTACAAGAGATCCAAATATACTTAAGTGAGAAATAATTTCAAATAGAAAGATAGTTTGGTATGAGTATAGGTGTAAGCAACAGGGACAGGGAATACTCTAATACCAAATTGTTACAATATCATATGGTATAAGAATCGTTAAGTATGGAAAAAAGCATTTGAATAGTATTAATAGTATTAATAGATATGATTTTTGTTCGTAATTTTTTTAATAATTTATTTTTTTTTTATTGAATAATTATTTGTTTGCTACTTTGAATAAATATTGAATAACAAAATCATTAAATATTAAATAATATTTTTGAATAAATAAATATAATAAATAAAATATTTTGGTTTGGAGAATTACTGGTATGAATTTTACTAACTATAACCGGTGGTGATCATCACTGGTGTGTAATTAGCCAATAAATTTGCAGGATCAGGTGTAATGTGCAAATCAGTTGTGTAACAAAAATAAAGATTTTTTTAAAAAAAATGCTAACAAGAATTCGTCTATGAAACTACCTTTGACATTCTAACAAAAAAAATTCCTTGCTAAATTTTGCATAAATTAGACATCCTGCTAAAATCCCAGGCCTTACCAGTGCCTCACCCTAACCCTATAGTAAATGAAATGAACTTTTTTTTGTTTTATTGTTATTGGTTAATTACATACCAGTGATTATCACCGCCGGTTATTTGTAGTTAAATTCTACTGGTATATTTTTTTATTAAAACTATTGTCTTTTATAGATTAAGTATTATTTGAATCTCTTTATAGCTACTATATTTTCACGATCAGATTCAGGATACAGATCCCGAGTATCATGATATTGAAATCATTGTTCTTTAATGTTGTTTCGCAAATTTAAACACAATAATTAGTTAAAATTAAATATTCAAATTATGTAATGACAAATTTAAAAGCTAGTAAAATTAATTTCACTTGCTATATTTATCATACTACGTCTTAGTTTAAACTGCTATGCTATATTTCAATTTCACTATATTCTAGTTCAAACTATTTGCCAAGTCTAATCCTAACTACTGAGCCAAGCCTAGTTCTAACTATCATACTAAGTTTAGTTAACTACTATACTAAGTCTAGTTCTAACTATCATGCTAAGTTCAAAATATAATATACTATATCTTAATTCCAATTACCTTGCTATATTCCAGTTCAAATTATTGTACCAAGTCTAGTTTCAACTACTGTGCCAAGTCTAATTCTAACCACTATGCTAAGTATAGTTCTAACTACTATGCTAAGTTCAAAATCTAATATACTATATCCAATTCTAACTCGTATTATGTTTATAATTACTATGCTATGTTTATTCAAATTTTGTTCTAAAAAAAATTACAAACTGTATATATAGTTAATACTATGGTTCTATTGTTATTACTATATTCAAGACAATTCAAATAGATGTGTATACTAAATAAAAATGAAACAAAACCTGACCCATAAATCTAAATTGTGCAATGACATTGAGTTAAAGTGCTTATAGTAGACATTTTAACCTCTTAAAAAGTATTACTATATTAAGGTAGTTTTAAAGATTCATTTAATAATAGATTCTAGCTATATAGTACATACTTATAGTTTGAAGGATTAGTTGATCCTACAAATGATTGGTTGGATGTAAGAAGTATATAATAAAATGATGTGTGTCAGTTAATTTAACTCTAATTTTTAGGGTGTTGTTTTAATCAAATTATATTAAAATTAGAGTTCTTTTCTAATAAAATTATATCACTAAAAATTAAATCAATGGATATGATTAGATGTGCTTTACTAAAAGCTTCACTAAAAGCTTTATTTTAAAAAAAGTTCATTCAAATTAGACTACTAAATGCTAAAATAATTGCTAAAACTGTTTTTTTGCTTTTTAAATTTTAGAAGTTTTTGCTAAAATGCATAATGTATGATTTTTGTACTAGATATACAGGGTTCTACTAAATTTAATAAAAATTTTTTATTTTAATTTTATATATTTATAAAATTAAAATAAAAATTTTATCGAATTTGGTTAAGAACTTGTAGAGACATCACCAAAATTTGCACGGGGATTACTATCGATTTTTATCATTATTGAATAGTAATCAATTTAAATCCCCATAACAAGGACTAACGATTAAGATAGTAATCGATAATAATCGGTAATAATCGATAGATATCAGATTAAAAATCACGAATAACAATACTATTATACTGTATACTTATTTTTAAACATTTTACAGATTTTCGCATGTTTTCGCATGTTTTTACAAGGTTCCGCAATTTAATATAAAATTTTATATTTTTTTATTTATTTTTATTTATTATTATTATACATTATATTTTAATTAAATATATATTTTTAATCAATATTATATATTTTATTATATATTATTATACATTTTTTACGGAAAAATAAAAAAAATAACAAAAAACATAAAAACAAAAAAAAATAATGACAAAAAACAAAACCGAATAAATAGTAATATTTTGAACCTTTTTGCACTTCATTGTATAATACTAGCTCTATATACTTATTTTTTCACTCTGCAGTTAGCTATTATTTCTTTTCTTCTTTGTTTTAACTATAATATTCGCTTATATTCGCTTATATTCGCTTATATTTGCTACTTCTTAAAATAAAAAAAAATGACAAAAAAAATAAACCAAAAAAAAACGAAAATAAAAAAAATAGTAATATTTTAAACTACTTTCATACTTCGTCGCATAATAATAGCTCTATACACTTATTTTTCTTACCCAGATGTAGTTAGCTATTATTTCTCTTTTTCTTTGTTTAACTATCATATTC
>QKWP01002992.1:0-18712 GCA_003550325.1 Gigaspora rosea | reverse complement strand
TTTTTTTTTTTTTTTTTTTACCCGGTAATCTGGAATGAAATTTTTGTAACGTGGTCAAAACACTGTGTAATCGTTAAAGATCTGTTAATCGTTATATATCGTTGTAGTCAAAACACTGTGTAATCGTTAAAGATCTGTTAATCGTTACATATTGTTTCAAATAATTATGATTATAATCGATTTATAGATATATATCAATTTAATATAAAAAATGATATATATCGATTATAGATATATATCGATTTTCAACCAGTTAATTAATATATATCATTTTTTTTAATCGATATAAAACGATTAACTGTTATATATCGATTAATATTTATATATAAAATTTCGTGATGGATATGGGGTGGAGTCAATAGAAATGGGTCAAATTTATTAGATAGATTTGTCCCATTTCTATTGACTTCACTCTATATCTTTGATAAAAGATTTTCTAAACATAAGTTATATTACATGCTAAATTTATCGGCAAATTTTATATATAGATATATATCGATTACTAACTGGTAAAATATATATTGATACTAAATACCCCTGCCGATTTCTATCGATAGTGATATAGTGCAGGCATCTTTAAATCAATGTATAAAATACATGATTTTTAAAAGGTTATAAATAAAAAACTAGAATGGTTATAAACCAAATCTCTTCATAAAATAATAAAATCAAATCTAAAGAACAAAGTTATAAGGTTAATTTTTTTAGTTAATTAGAATTTAATCAAGTTAATATCTTTTAAAATTACACAATTTTATTAATAAATTTACAAATTTGGCCACTTTAATTTTAACCAAAATTATTTAAAATTATTATAATTTTGGCCAAAATTATAAAAAAATTTTTTTATTAATATTGGTTTTTATTCTAATACTTATATTATCCAATAATATTGCTTTATTTGGTGTAAGGTTATACAACATATAGGACTCCGCATAGCAAAACGGTGCATTGGGCCAACCAATCAGATTTTGAGATTTTATAATAATAATCAGTTTATATATTATATCTTTCTAAAAATATTATTAATTTGTAAAATATATTAATAAAATGTATGTAAATTTAGAATTTGGTTTATATTATTATAATTAAAATTAATCACGTGATAATTTTCAACTGTGTTTTTCTCAAAATTACATGAATGTCCCAATGCACTATTTTGCTGTACGGAGTCCTATATATTAAAAATTTGGCCGTCTATATAAAAACTTGTTGGTTTAAGGATGCCTGCACTGTAGTAATCAATATATATCTGATATAGATATTAATCGATATATAACCAATATATCAATAGCGATTATAATCAATATATATTCATAATAGTTAATAATCAATATGTAATCAATATAAAAACAATTGATTAATTACTTGTATCCGGCCAATTAATATCAATTGCAAATTTTATAAAAAAATTTTAATTTTAAGATTTTTTTATTAAAAAAAAAAACAAGAAGAATACAACAAATGATAAATTTTTATTTAAAAAAAACCAAGAAGAATACAACAAATGATAAATCGCACTATAACTAAAAAAAAAAACACAAAGTAACAAATATTTGAACCCTAACCCGAACCCTAACCCTAACCCTAATGACGACTCCAACAGTGAAATCGTATCTAAAAGAAGAAAAGTATCCAATAACTCCAGTAACGATGGCTCTAGCAACAAAATCGCAACCCAACCCTAACTCGAACCTGAACTCTAATAACGATTTCAATGGCAAAATCATACCTAAAAGAAAAGCATCCAATAACTCCAGTAAAAACAACTCCAATGACGAAATCGCAACAAAAAGAAGAAAAGAATTAATAAATATAAAAAAAAAACAAATTAACGGTCCCAAAATAAAAACATACCCAAAAATGGGGAATCCAAAGGCCAGTAAAATCACATCTGAAAAAAAAAGAGTTAAGAAAAAAAACAAAAAAAAACAAGCAATGGCCCAAAAATAAAAAACATACCAAAATGATGATTCTAAAAAAACAATGGTTCTAATGACTTTTCAATGGCGAAATTATACTTGAAAAGGAAAAATATATTAAAAAAAAAAGAAACAAAAAACAAAGTAGTGACCCCAAAACGAAAAAACTTATCTGAAAATGGCGGCTCCAATAACTCCAGTAAAGATAGCTCCAATGACAAAATCAGAAGGAAGAAAGAGAAGCATCAATAAATATGCAAAAAAAATAAAAACAAGTGATCCCAAACAAAAAACTTACCAAAAATGGCAACTCCATAACTCTAGTACCGATGGCTCCAATGGCGAAATCATACCCAGAAAAAAGAAAAGCTTAGTAAATATATAAGATAATATCCTGCCTTACTATTTGTTGTTCATGCCTACCTTCATTATAATTTCCCAGAAGATCATATTATAACCGGTAATCTTCTATGGGAAGATTCCTGGTCACAAATAATTATGTGAAAATTATAATGAAGGTAGACATGAACAATGTAAGTCAGGGTATTACTCATGAATTTCCTGTGAGCTTAAAAATTACACAGTAGAGATTCCCGATGATCATATGATGCAGATGACCCTTCAGGTCATCTGTATCATATGATCATCGGGAATTTCTGCTGTAATTTTTAAACTTCCAGGAAATTAATAATACAAAAAAAATAATACAGTACCAAGATGAAAAACTTACCTGAAAACAGCAACTCCAGTAATGATAGCTCCAACAGCAAGAGCAAATGAAAACATATACTCCGAATAACGAGTCAGCAACAAAACTAGATTGTCATTGCTAATGTACAAAAAGCGACACCTAAACAATATACTTATAACGATACAAATTCTTACTAACAACAACTTACTAATGCACTAGCGACAAAGCAAAATTACGATACCAACTTCAAATGACGGCTCCAGTAACGATGATGACTCTAATTCCAAGCGAAGAATCTAGTAAAATGTGTTGAAACAAAAAATAAAAAATTCAACTATATAGTAATAAATAAATAAATAAAATAAATAAATAAAAAAAATAACCGAAATAAAAAAAAAGAATATTTCTAAATATAACTAGTGATGATCATCACCACCCTTTCTGTATAACAAAATTTTTAATTAATTTTTGAGATAATCAATTACACAACGGTATGTACTGTACATACATACACACGTACATTATAATTACTATTTTTTTTAAACAGGATAACTGATTCGCTAATTGTGTATAATATTTAAAATGTAATCTTTACGTAAAATGAGTAACTAGTGTTTCATCATAATAAACTAACTATAAATCTCAGTTACTATTGTATATAAACAGAATTCATAAATACTTTATAGTTATACATTATGTGCTGTATGCTGCTCACTTCGCTCACAGCTAGACAGCCTACTTGCGGTGCTTTTTACTAACAGTCCCAGTTTTTAACAACTTATTTAATGGAATCGTTTACCATATAAAATCTGTGATATATAAAACATTAATCAAATTTAGAAACTAGTTCAAGCATGAAATGTGCTTAAACCACATCAATTAATAAAAAAAATATCCTTTATTTGCTATTAATTGGTTTACAATTCGAAGAATGAAAAGGATATTTATAAAAGATGCAAAACAACATGCCACTAACATCACACTTATGCTGTACAGTTTGTGTTGCTTCGCTTATACTCAGCAACACTTATAGAATTCGCTTCACTCATTCTGCGTTGCTCACTTTAGCTATTGCTTTCGCATCGATCCTCTTTTCTAAGCGCTCTATAAATTTAACTCCATCGTAACTAGAACCCTAATCCTAAAGGAAATTTCCTAGAACCATTAAATCCCAACTACATCATAAAAACCAAACAACACAAAAAATCAATATGATATACTCACAACGTAGTAAATCACACTAGCATGACACCAAAACCACAAGCAAAACGCCAATATAATGCAATAAAAGTTAGCACCAACGATGAACGTATTCTAGTAACAGCACCAAAGTGTGGAATGCAATGGCCACCTATCCCGAATGACTATCATTACTTGAAAAGAAAGAGTTAGTTAATACTATGCAAATACGAAATTGAAAACATAATGCACGATTGAGAAGCTCAATGCCCAACTGCCAACAAAGCCTGAAACTGTAACCTGAGAATGAAAAAGTATTGTTTGTACCAGGACCCCAAAGAACTCTGATACAACTCAGATAATTTTAAAACAGGAAATTTTGCATAGAAATTCATTAAACATTGCATTTTTATATAGTAAATTTTCAAATTTTGCTCTATTTTATACATCTACTGAGCTAAAATACTGCTAAAATTATACAAACTCAGATTTGAGTTGTATCAGAGTTCTTTGGGGTTCTTTTGTACCGCACAAACACATACTGAAAACAAAGAACACAGTAAAATGAAAAAATATTTAGTTGTATAATTGTAGAACACAATGCCAAACTGCCTAACAAAAAGAAACACAAAACTGTAGCTAAAGAAAGGAAAAGAAAATGTTAGTAAAACGAATCACACTATGACAAACTAAATCCGAATACCATTTAATATACCAACAGTCCAGTGAATCACGCCAGCACCACAACAAACAAAACGCCCAAATACCAAAAATTTAACACGACAAACGAACATATTCCAATAATCCAAATGCGAGACATAATGGCCACCTATCCCGACTGACGCCCATTACCTGGAAAGAATAGTTAGTTAGTACTGCACAAACACGAGATGAAAACAAAAATAAAAGAAAAAATTACTTAGCTGTGTAATTGATAAAGGAGTATAGCGAAATAGAAATAATAATAAAAAAAAATATTCATATACTGTAGATCTGATATATTGTATAATGGGTGGTGATCATTACTACTGGTTATTTTAATTATATTTTTAAAAAAATAATAAATTACTAAAAACAAAAAATATTTAAATAAAATGAAAAATTAAAATAATTAAAAATAATTAAAAATACCCAATCTCCAAAAAGCCCCAATTTGATGGTAACCTCAACAATACCTGACCAATTAGTCTCATAGAACATACCAAAAAACTCTATACAAAAATCTTAACTAATCGCTTAAACCAAACCTTATCTAAACACTCTATTCTCAACCCTCACAATTACATTGCACTTCCTGGTAATAGTACCAATACTCCTATACATATACTCAATAACTTCATTGAACATGCATACTGCAACAAACAACAGCTTTGGCTCCTATCTCAGGATATGAGCAAGGCATATGATTCGGTCAATATAGATCTACTTAAACTATCTCTCAGGCGCCTCCAATTTCCTAATCAGCTCATTAATATTCTTACTAATCTTCTACTCTTCCGATCCAACCAAGTTATAACTAATCTGGGACTATCTCCACGCTATCCAGTACAAGATGGAATTGATCAAGGAGAAACAATAACACCACTTTTATGGAGAATATATTATGACCCTCTCATTAATAAAATCAAAACCAAATTTACTGGCTATACAATATCTTCTACATATACTTCTTCTATTCATCCAATACAAAGTCAAACTATACAAACATCAACTTCAGTTCTCGCATATATGGATGATACACTATGGATTGCTCCCTCTTCTGATCAGTTACAACAAATACTTAATACTGCAGCTACATTTTATTCTATGGCACATATTCAAGTTAACCCTAGCAAATCCATCCTCCTATCTAACACTAAGTCCCAATCTTCCCTTCAATTCCTTAACTCTCCAATTCCAATCCAACCTTTACACACACCTTTCAAATTCTTAGGATGCTGGTTTACAGCTACTGCTAAATATTTTATACAAGCTAAACATATTACTCAAGAAATATTTCAACTTTTACAAATATTACGTCCTAAAAAGATTACAGACAAACAAGTCTGTTATATAATTAACAATGTCATCACTCCAATCCTTGAATACCGCATACACAATATTGTATTATCCAAATCACTATGCCTCAAACTTCTTTCTAAATATCTTATAATCGCAAAACATAAATCTCATCTCTCATCAACTACACCAAATAGCACTATGTTAAATCATAATATCTATGGTATTAAAAATATTTGGGACATCCAACTACAACATCACATCCCTAACCTTTTACTACGAATTAATAATCCAGACCTCCTCGGTATTAGCACACACATACGTCTACAGGACCTACAAAACAATCTCTGGTCACCTATAAATATTTTACATCACCCTAACCCCAAAATTGATGGTTCCAATAAAAACACGACAACTTGTAAAATTATTCACCTTCTTAACTATACTGGTTTATCTATTAATACCAACCCATACAACTCAAAGCCCTTTACTTTACAATATCCCTACACTTCTCTTGAATCTATTCTTAATACCCACCCTCAGTACATACACTTCAAAAGACAACTCCGCTTCAAAAATATTATCTATCTTCAACAACTCACATCCTTTGACAATTCTACATTGCTAGAATGGAATCATATTTCATCTCGCACTAACCAACTATATACAGGTCGTAAACCGGGCTGGTTTACCACTCTTGAACAAATAATCCTATCTAATCCCACAACTCGCTCTATTTCCTCCTCCCTGCAACTACCACCTACAAATACTTTATCCTTTACTACAGGTCATTTTCGCAGTAAATCTAAACCTTGGCTTATCACATACAATGAAAATACCCAAGACATTATTATAGGGAAAGCTCGCAAATTTAATAATAGCACCAACACTATCAATATTACACACTGGACTATTCAAACAAATAGCCACAACTCCAATCTCTATCCAATACCTGAAACTATCTGTATGCCATGTACAGGTTGTAGTTACAACACCAATCGAATTTCTGATCACTGTACTTTTGATATCTCTGCTACACTTTCTACCCAATTCAATGGAAGGAAGTGCTATTACAATCCTCCTAACAAACTCAAAATTTATGCTAATTTTCTAGACTTGCTTTATTCTATAGCAGTTCGCAATACACAAAACACACCTCCTATCCCAATACTACCAATTCCTAACAACCCTATTCATGAAATCTTTATATCCAATACAGCCTCTAACTCCTTATACCAAATTGCATCCAATAACCAATCACTTAATTCACTCACCTTCTATACTGATGGTTCAGTTACTAATATTACTAATGAAAGATGCAAAATGAGTATTGGTTGGATCCAAACTCATGACAACTCTATTGTTCAATCATACTCTGCCCAAATACGATACTGGCCTTCCTCTTACAAAGCTGAGCTTATAGCTATTCTTTCTGCAATTTGTACATGCCCACGTAATAGTAAAATATCTATATACACAGACTTCCAATCTATCATTTCCAAATTTCACAACTTATTCCATAAACCTCCTTCTCCTCACAAACAATATGCCTACAACTACTGGCCTATTTGGCATACCTTACTAAACCTTATTCAATCCTACAACCTTCAAATTACATTACACAAAGTACCTGCACACCAGGACTGTATATACAATAACCTTGCTGACAACCTCTCTAAAAACCCTAGTTCATACTCCGAAACGTACCTTACACTAAATTACAACAATATTTACAACCTATCATACTCTTTATCTTACAATAATGTAACTGTAGAGCAACCATCTCACAGAGCAATTAAAAACATATGTAATGCACATACCATTGCAATGTGGTCTTCCCAACATCGTATGAACAATATTATACCTCTTTCACCTCAAATAGACTGGAATGCAACATGGCTTTACCTCAATAACAACTATAAACGTACCTATAACTACACCAACTCTCATCTCAACCAATCCAAATCCTTTAAAATCAAAATTCTTCTTCAACTTCTTCCTACATTATCCCATCTACACAACCTTTATCCACTACACTATACATCAATTAATTGCATCAATTGCAATACACATGAGCACAATTTACATTGGCTTATCTGCCCCGATACAACTAATCTCCTACAGATTATACACAATTCTATCAAACAAATTATCACTTCACAAATTCTAGATATCACTAATACCCAACTATATGACCTCCATAACCAACTTATACAACATTCATGCCTATCTTTTAACAATCACAACAACCTAACAGCCAACATTTATACAACTATTCAAGGATTCATCCCAACTTCACTTATTAACACAATTTCTAATTTTACCTGCTCCTATAAGTTAGCATCAGATATCACTATAAAACTACTTCTCAAAATATCACAAAATATATATGAAAATCTATGGAAACCCTACTGTGCTAAACTATCTACCTATAAAAAACAACTTTCTAACACTCCTACTCCACAACCTACCTCTCACCCTTCTAACCAATCTGCTATACAACTACGCACCAGAATCTCTTATACTTATAGCTGCATATGCGGCCTCCCTGATCAACAACACACTAATAATCAATGCCCTCCATTAGGATTAGCCTCACGTAAAATCTCTATTTGGTCTACTATGTGGACCTTATATAGCTCCCCTACTAATTCAATTTTAGATATACAAATCTAGGTGAGTTTTAACCACTCTAGTAGGTTTAGGTTGCAGATAAATTAGTCTGAGTCTCATACTTGTTTAATAATTTGTGCATGGAGTAATTTTGTAATAATATAAAATGTACCCAAAGCTGCCCCTGGAGGCACTTATACAAATTAATAAAGATTGAGACAAAACCTCACCTTAACACACAAAAAAAAAAAAAAAAAAAAATTAAAAATAATTAAAAAATTCAAAAAAGCAAAAAAAAAAAAAGATCGAGAAAAAAAAAGATCAAAAAAGATCTATTTAATGATCTAACGATCCATTTTTAAAAAATTTTTACCGATAATGTAATATGACATCAGAGCAAAAATCTGTTTCGTGATTAATATCCATTAATCGCTACATATTGGTTTTATTAAATATAATAAAAATTAATTAATAGATATATAGCGATTTATATTTATTTATACTATATATTGATTATAGATACATATCGATATATAACTAGTTTATCGATATATTGTTAATTTTTAACCGATATATATCGATTAATTGTTATGTATCAATATTTATCTATATTAAATTTTCTGATATTGTTTATAAAGATCCAAATCTAGTCATAAAATAAAAAATCTAAATATCTTTATTATATTAATTTGTTTAAGCTGAAATTTTTAAAGTATATTCTTGAATATCTAAGAAATCTATTTATTTAGAGTGTTTTTGAGGTTTTATTTAAAAAATTCTTCTAGAAGCAGTTAAATTTAAGTAAAAATTTTGCAAAAACATTATACATCCAAATTTATAAAAATATTAATACCTCTATGAGTTTCTAATATTTTTTCATAAAAATTAAGATTCTACAAGTTAAAAATATATATTACATGTTTGATTAATAACCATTTTTAGTTTTTTGGCATAACTGAATATTTTGTAAATTATTATTGAATTATTAGTTATTTTAAAAAAACAAAAAAATATATATTACTAAAAAGCTATACTAAAATTGTTTGTATCAAAAATAGTTCTTAACCAAATTTGATAAAAATTTTTTTATTTTAATTCTACTAATCTATAAAATTCAAATAAAAAATTTTAATCAAATTTTATCAAGAAATTGTGAAGATAATATTAATAAAAGTTTTTAAAAATTAAAATATTTAAGTGACAAAATTAAGTGATCAACATGTGCAAATAGCAATTTTCTTTACTTAAAGTACAGTCAGACCTCCCTAAATGCACGTCGTCAGGACCAGCTCTAGCACGTGTATTTAGAGAGGTATTGAATTTAGAGAGGTAAAATCAATATATATAATATTAGTTGGGCCCAAGAAAGGATGTGCATTTAGAAAGGTGTTGCATTTAGGGGGGTAGCATTTAGAAAGGTCTGACTGTAATAAACTTTTTTAATTTAGCTATATTTATGAATTATTCAAAGCTCAATTTACAAAAGAGTTATTAATATTTAAATGTTCACATTTACTTTAGCTAACAAGTTTTTTAAGTTTTTATTAACTATTTCTAATAAGAAAAAACTATTTATATACTATGTATATATATACAGATATTAATTAATTGATTTGCAAATATGTATAATATATAAATTATAAACCAAAATTAAACTCAATTTAAGGTTAGGGCTAGGGTTGGCTTTGGAATTGAAAGGATTATATTTTTTAATAAAATTTTGTAAGGAATTTTTTTGTTAAAGTCCAAAAAGTGGTTTCATAAGCAAAACTTTAAGTTATCATATACTTGTATTTATATACTAGTGTACAAATAGTAATTGCCTTCTAATAAATATAATATAGTACACCTTGTCAAAACCAGTATGCATGATGGAAAGGTTTTGTATCAGCTTTGAGAGGTTATCAGATTTAAAAATACTAATAGCCTAATGGTCATATGATCCTTTCTAAATATAATTAGCCAAATTACATTTATTTATACATATTCAGTTATACAAAATCAGATTTGAGCCAATTAAATTGATTAATTTTACCTTACAAATCTGATATCTTATAGAGATATCTGATATTTTGAATATGGGTTATCAGAAATGACAGGTTATTGGATTTGAATTATGGAACCAATATGGTAGATCAGTTATGGAAGGTTATCAGTTTTAACAGGATCAGTTTTGACAGGGTGTACTATATAATTAAAAATTTTAGATATTGACTTGTAATAATATATATATAGTTATCTCTTTATAATTCAGCTCTCTAATATATATTAAAAACTCTTTTCTGTAGATCATTAAACCAAAATTGGAGCTATAGAAAAACAACAAAATATATTGTAAAAACCTAAATAACATTATAATTATAGGCCTCTGGCCTAGGCTATGCTCATTAAAACACCTGGTTCTTGTTTGTTCGTTCAAAATAACTAAAAGGAAGGGAAACAACCTATTCCTTACACCTCTTGTGTTTTCAAACCTCCTCCCAACTATGTCCTCAAACCAACAACTACTGCTACCAATGAAGGACCTCCAACAAACCTCGCTAGAAGATATTCAAATTAGTGTCGTTGAATCAATCACTGCCCCAAAAGAACACGTCACTAAACGTACAAAAAATCGCCACCAGCCCTCATCTATCGTCACCCCACTTCCCTCTTTGTCATCCGAAAAATTCCCCAGAAGTGGCGAATCTAGCTTACCCCTAGTAAATCAATCTATGACATCATTGGAACAAACAACAACAACAAGTGTGGGAAATTCGATAACAACAACAACAAGCGTGGGAAATTCGATAATCATATCGGGACCCGAACTGGTTCTCACACTGCCGAATATAGACAACATACATCATGTGATGGAAACTACTACAGAACTTAACCCTACCGGACTAGTCACTAATCCCAACCTCTGGACTGACCCTTCCGAGGAGTATTGGACTAGCACCGACCACCAACCCGATCTTAAACAGATGACAAATGACGTACAACTAGATGCTATGGAAATCGAATCAAATACTACTATTGAGGCAGATACAGTGCCAAGAAAATTGTACAGTCGAGTACATGCGCCCAACAGAAGACCACCAACAGATTGGATAACAGGCACCCTAAAAATAGTTGCAGATAATAGACAACTAACTCTCAATATGGACACATGGCATTATGAATCGATTATCGACGCCTTTGATTCTCAGGATAAATTGCGAGAATTTTTACTGCATAAATTACAAACAAGGCCCACTATAATCAACATTCCACCTGCAATTATACAAAAAATTCAATACCTGGATACAGCATTTTTCAAATCATTCTCTCGCGACAAGAGCATTGCCCCGAAACATCAAATAGAATTTGAAGCACTTTATGAATTAGCATTAAAGAAATTCTGTCACCACAATGATGTTAGATTTGTTAACAAAACAAATAGAAATCAAATTTATGAAAAACTAAGAATCAAATTGGCCATTGATTACTTATGCAATCTTGACTTCCTTATGATAAAACCTCATGACTGCACTCGTTATATTTATTATTGCTTTAACTTAGCAAAAATTACACTGAAACTTACATTTGAACAAACTCGTACATGCTTATTCACAGCGCATGAGGAAATCCTTGTCCCTCTCCCAGACTGGCTACATGAAATAGATCCTAAAATAGCAGCAGTGCTACCACACCCACTCCCTCTGACAGACAAAAGAAATACTAGAGCTATACTAACTGCCTTACGGAAAGTCTTTAAATTCAGCCAACTACCGGACACCTACTTTGACACCCCATTTAACCATTATCTGATGATATAAGAGACCTACACCCAGCCGTCCGGGACCTATTCCCCATCACAGACTGGAATAAACTTAAAGAACTAAGCGAATATAGACAAACTCTAAAGGCCTACTATAAATTTGACCGGATACCTTCTAATTACTTTTCACTCCCACCAGCAAAAGAAAAGCTACCAGTTACCTCACAAGCTTTCAACTCAGCCGTCAGACACCTATTTCCTTGTGATCCCAAGGATACAGCCGAACTTCGTAATATATTTAAGCTCCTGAGAGAGCACTACTCATTTAAGCGAATTCCTAATGATTTTTTCAAACAAAAACTGAACTTACCTTCAGATCCGAACCAAATCAAAACGCAACTTAAATATACATTCCCGATTAAAGATGACGCACTGGCTAAAGAATTCATCAAAGAAATAATTAAGAGATACAAAATTAGTTGGCCAATGCCACTTCATTACATGACCACGAAACCCACAGACTTACCAGTATTACCTACTGACCACCTGTTGGTTACAAAAATAAACATTACAGTTCCAATCAGATCCCCTAGGTTACTAGTTGAAACCTCAAGACGACTATGTAATCATTATTACTTCCACCGTATACCTGAAACTTGGATTGAGATTATAAATAACACAGAGGACAGACCTAATCTTTCCTCGGATATCACACAAGCAACTGCTTTGATCACCCAGGTCGAGAGCTGCAAACACATACAACTTCTAATCAAAACTTAAGATGTCATCATACCTACAATTGAAACTCTCCGCCAACACTTCCGCTTTCACAGCTTTCCTATATCATTCATAGAGGTACCCGACCTCCCAGAACCCACATGGGATATATTTGACAATTACTCACCTCCCCAATGAATGGAAACACTAATACAAATAGAGAATCTCCTTCTCGCACGGATTACATGCATCAAACACAATCGTCTGGCTCTTCATTCCAACACAATATAAGTATACAAAATGGGATCAACATCATTACACATAATGTCAGAGAACTAAACCAAACCACCAAACTTCAAAAATGGATAGAAACCTGCGCCGAAACTAATGCACATATTATTTCTATTACTGAAACCAAACTTATTAATAATGATATGGAACTTACTAACCCAATATATCACTTTTACACATCGAACTTCCAACCATATGAGAACAACCAAAGAGAGACTAGCCTAGGAACCACATTTATGGTGTACAAGGACTTACAACCATACATCCATGATATCAAAACATATCCAGGCACCGCAATTTACATAGACTTCTTCTTCCCTATAAAAAACAAAACCAGAATTATCTCGGTATATCTCCCATCTAACCATCGCGAACTTTGCAGGAAAACTCAGGACCAAGTGTTTGAATGGTACCTCAATGGCAAAACAAAAAATTGGTGTACAATTATCCTTGGAGACTTCAACACCAACCAGGATAGAGAAAAAAATTTTCCCTTATTTAGAAATCTAAATGCAGCACAAGCAGTTAGCCTTTTGGACTTCCATAGCATAACCACCCCAACTTGGGTTGGACCACATGCAACTAGCCAAATCGATGATGTCTGGTGTTATCATGAGATGATACTGGACCTCGACCCTCCACCATTACGGACGCTACACACATTACAGGAAATGATCACCGCATAATAACAACCAAATAGCATTTAAATATCTTACCATCCCACAGCCCTAGGAACAAAAAGCGCAAACGTAGAATATTCCAATACAACAAAATGACACAACAAAATTGGAAGGAATATACAACAACATTGGCCAACACCTTTACCAAGAGCACTCCGTCAGTACAATCCAATGACCAAGAACAACTAGACAAAAGCTGGAACTTCTAGGAAGCAACAGTCAAGCACGCCATCAACAAACATGTACCCTATACCTATTCTACTACAAAACAATTCTATGCATTATCACTAAAAGCAACCCATCTTTATACTACCTTAAAGTCCATAAAGAAATACCTCAGATTCTAACCACTAATAATAATGGCCCCGTTAGCATAGTGAACCAATTAATAAACAAAATTACTAAATTAACCGAAATAGATATTACCCCACTAAGTGAGCCCTATACGGCAGAGCAATTAAACTCTTTAATTGTGAAATTAAAACAGTATAAACATACAACATGGGTTGCCCGCAACCAAGAAACTCGACAGCAACAATATAATCAGATCGAATTTTACGTAAAGCGAAGATACCAAGACTTTAGTAACAATACTAGTAGAATGCTGGATAGCATTCTGAAGAGACATAAAGATACCATTTGGGCAGACAAGATAATCCTAACGGATAAAGTCATCACAGACAAAGATGAAATACTTAGACACTTCTATACTCACTATAAACAATAGACAAAAAATAACCCACCAAACAACAAAGTAGACAAAGACTGGGCAGACGCCTATGAACCTATTAAGACAATTGATCCAAATATATATAACCCACTACTAAAACCTATAGGAAATGAAGAATTACTTAATACGATCAAACAACTCCACTCGGAAAAGCAACGGGCCCCTCTGGCATTGCCAATGAAGCTCTCCAACATCTACCCCAATCTGCCATCGACAGACTAAAAAATATCCTCAACGATTGTCTATGGCTAAATAAAGTTTCTCAGCACTGGACCAGGGCACATATATAGCCCATAGCTAAGAAACCCACTTATAATTACAACCTATCGGAAACCAGACCAATCACACTGATTGATCAACACGGAAAATACTTACCAAAATCATCAACAATAGATTAACCACAATACTAATGCATAATTAAATCTTATCACCAATTAACTTTGCGGGATTCCCGCTACAGTCTACCTTACAACCTATCTCTAGACTAACCCATATTATTGAAGATGCAACCACCAACAAAAAAGAATTATGGGCATTATCTCAAGACTTGTCGAAAGCCTTCGATTCTGTCCACATTAAAACTTTAGAAAAAGCACTCCTTAAAATCAAAATTCCAACACAAATCATCGAAATAATTATACACTTACTCTCTAATCAGACCAACAGAGTAATAACAAGTCTAGGTTTCACCCAACCCTATGAAGTGGGAGATGATATCGATCAAGGAGAAACATTCTCTCCACTCTTATGGAAAATATACTACAACCCATTAATTACAGTAATACACAACCAACATAAAGGCTATACCGCAACTATACCAACGAACTCACCACGTTTTATCCATACATCTGTAATGGCTTATATGGACGATTCACTCTGGATCGCCCCAAATAAAAATGCCTTAGAACACATCATATCGATTGCCTCATCTTTCTATAAACTGAACAATATCAAAATCAACCCACTCAAATCAGCAATGATCACGAATTCCATGGACGATAACCCCATATACTTTTCGATAATACGGTCATATACGCAAACAAAAAAAATGATCCTCTTAAGTATCTAGGAACATGGTTCTCCCTAGAACATAACCACAAAACTGTTCAGAAACTAATTATAGCAGAAACTAAAACTAATCTAAAGAAACTGCAATTCGCAAAAATCTCTGAAAAACAGGCTGTATATGTAATTAACAGCGTCATCATACCTCGATTCCAATACAGAATCCAAGCCTCTTACCTCAATCTAGCACAACTCACTAATTTGACGAAAAGATGCATCAACTTAATCAAATATAAAGGAAAATTGGCTCATGGAATACCTAACATCTTCATTGACATATACGCATTAAATAGCATGCAACAGGCGCAACAATCTACACTTATTACGTCCCTCTTAAGAAACTTAAACGATCCAGACTTCGATGCCTCTTTTTTTAAACTAAGACTTTAGCAATTGCAGGATTCTGCAAATACTGATTCTTCTATAATGGAACAACCCACCCTTTTTCTCACGACACAACACAATACCCATACAGGCCGGGCAATATCTGAGTGCCATAGCCTTGGTGTACAAATGACGAAACCTCTATTAACTTGGCCTATCCCAACTAAAATAAAAGGAACATCCATCAATAATGTCCTTATCCACCACCCCCAAGGGAATAAGATTAAACAAAAATTGAACCTACACGCAATTACTTGCATTGAACAATTCCTAACTTATGATAACACACAATTTCTAAACTGGAAAGAATTTCATCACAATATAAGAAAAATCCCAAAGGGCAAAACCCCAAAATGGTTTACTCAAATACAAGAAATTATTAGAGACCAAACTAATTCAGCACAGACCCTAGTGTGCCCCAATCCCTTCACATGTCAGAAATGGACTCCTTTCAAACACCCCTGGATCATTACAAGTCAAGGAAAAATAGCAAAGATATTTAACCCCCACAACCAACCAACGCACGCTCGTCACTTCAAAATACTAAACCCTATGATATATGAAATCTCTCCATGTCCAGGTTGCAAAGACAAGGACATAAAAATTAACAGAGTTCGCTGCTACCTACACATTAACAACAAAACTTACTATAACCTTCAAGTGGACAGCAAACGTCATATACATGCAAATATGCAAGAAATAAAACTTGCACTTAATAACAATAGAATCGTACCTCTCACAAAAAACAAAAGCTCCATTACCCCAAACTCAACACTATCATGTCCCCTTACCGCATTTAACAACCCACCAATTTTACTCTACGAACAATTAAAAAGACAAAACTACAAGAAACGGACAATAAATATACAAATAACTACTTCTAAGATGGACATTATGAATCTTGGTAAAAGAATTATTGCAATCAGACAAATTAACAACGACCAACCCATAGCCAGTTACAATATCAATTGGCTCTCAAAAATGAACGCAGCAAGTTCCCTATTCGCATCCCTATTAACAACCACAAAGAAATATGCAACAATTAATTTGAGCACTGACTGCGCAACCCTCTACCAAATAATCCAACAATTAATCCTCCTCAAACTTGTGAACATCATAAACTAAACAACTATCCTTACTACCTTACCATAAGAATAATAGATGCTCTAATGATGGACAAAAAAATCAGCACTACCCTACACAAAAAATGAACATCACAAATCATACAGACCCCTTCCCGTTAGATCTATTTTCCCAAACCTACATATATAACAGATATACACTCCAAATTCATAGAATTACTTGCACAACACTGCTTCACACTAACATAAAATTTATATACAAGATTACTAAACTACTTTCTTGGCATAATCAACAAAGATTATCGTTCTGGGATACACGAATTAACAACATAGATTGGGACGCAACAACACAATACCTCTCATATAATGACCGCCCAAAAGCACTCTACACAGATCTGGCGCATTCTAATTTGAAAAACTTCAAGGTGAAACTGTTAGCCGAGGAGCTACCAACCCACCTAATTCTACACTTCCGCCACCCAACCAAACACCCTAACCATTTATGCCCTCGATGCTACGCAGAATCAGAAGATATCTCACATATAATCACTTGTTCCGCAAATCACCACAACCCCCGCAATAGAATAAAACGAATAATAATAGAATTCGCCAATAGAATTCAACAACCATTAACACAACTTGATCTATTCATAGACAACTTTTTAGACTTACATATAATGTTGTTAGCCGAAATTGTTTTATGCTTGTAGAAATATTTCGACATTTGATATTTAGGCTGCCAAAATGTCTAAATATTATCGAAATCCTAAATTATGTCGAAATGTCTAAATAATGTCGAAATATCTAAATTAAGAAATATATATAAAAAAACATATAGTAATAGGTTCGCTATCCAAACAAGCTCTAGCGTTCATACTTTAACATCAATACCTCTAGTCTAGGACTAATTATTTGATCCTATACCAATCAACTCACACATAAACTACTGATCTCTCAGCCCCAAGGTCCTAAACTATATGTAAACACAAGCATAAGCAAGATGTCTAACATACGCCCATATAGCTAAAGTGAATCGGGGCGTCATCCTGCATCATCTGTTTCAGGTCCCTGCACTGCCATTGCAGCTGCGGAACTGTATGTAAATATCACGAAGTAGGGATGCGAATCGATCAAAATTGATGATCGAAACCTCAAAATCGGTTTAGAATCGATAATTGAATTCTAAATCTTTATAGTTATTTCTTGTATTGAGTAGCCCGATTAGATTCTATTTTTATTATTTAATACTGTATTTATTAGGTTTTACAAATAATATGAAGCAATGTACAAAGTTTTCTGGTTGTTGTAAAGCTATACCAGAGCTTATTGCGCTTTGCAAAAATGAGTGACCTCTGCAGATCATGGTGTCATTTAAAATTACGAGAAATCAGCCGATTTTTCAATTTTAAAGATTTCAGATAAAACATAGACGTTTTTGATGAAAATGATGATCAATAGGGAATTAAAATTTTACTGTGTAAATCACAGGGTCACACTTTTTTGCAAAGCGCTATAATTAAATAGAATCTTCATATTTACAACTTTAAAACAAATTATATAAATAATAATACGTATTATTAATAACAAACATAGACATTATAAAATGGCTACCGGTAAG
>QKWP01002991.1:0-39853 GCA_003550325.1 Gigaspora rosea | reverse complement strand
CGATTTCGACTCTAATAATTTAGAAACATTAGAAAATTTCGATACGCATGATACGCATGCCGATGATTCAGAACATAACGAACGAACGAATCAAGCTGAACAAACCGAACAAGGAACAATCGGATCAAAATGAACAATCAGATCAAAATGAACAATCAGAACCTGGTCAAACAGATCAAAATGAACCATCGGAACCTGGTCAAATGGATCAAAATAAGCAATCAGAACCTGGTCGAACGGATCATAATATGCAATCGGAACCTGGTCGAACAGATCAAAATAATCAAATGGAAGAAAGGTATATATTTATGATTTGTATATTTATTATTAATTAAAGGTTTACTGAAACAAATTTTATTCTAGATCTGATATGGAGCCAACTTCAAAGAATCGTTCTTCCCGGGCCTCTAAATCGAAAAATACCCGCTCACGATCAACTGAACGAACCGATCAAACCGAACAATCAGAACCTGAACAACCGGAAGAAATGTATATATTTATGATTTGTATATTTATTATTAAGTTAATTAAAGGTTTACTGAAACAAATTCTATTCTAGATCTGATGTAGAGCCAACTTCAAATAATCGTTCTTCCCGGGCCTCTAAATTGAAAAATACCCGCACAAGTTCAAAAAGCTCCAGCTCTAAAGCTGCTTCTCAATCTGTCAAGTTTAACACAACAACCAGAGCTACCTCAAAGAGTCAAGGGCACCTTAATGCTAAAAGTAGTAAATTTGGATATCATCGTGGAGAAAAAAATAAGGAGGGTAACGTTAATAATAATGTTGAAATAGATTAATAGAAATTTAATATAACAGCTACAATTTTTCTGTCATATTGCTACATGTAAAATAGTATAATTAATAAATTGATACGTTTAATGCTGCTATCAACAAGCTTATATTTCGTATAAATTGAGTAGAAATTTGAAATGTATATGAATATAATCAAGTATAAATTAGTTTCAACAATAATATATAGATATCTTCGATATATATTATTATAGAATATTAGGATATATTGTATAAATTTTCCGATATTGGTATCAAATATGACGATATTTCATATAAATTTCACAGACATTTTGAAAATATTATATAAATATTAACTAGTTCCTATAATAATATATATAGATATTTTCGATATATATATTATCATAGAATATTAAGATATGTCATAAAAATTTTCCGATATTGGTATCGTATATGACGATATGTTATAAAATTTTGCAGATATTTTGGAAATATCGTATAAATATTAGAACATTATATATGTTACATAAAGCTATAAGAAACTGATCGATATGTGCTAAGCCGATAGGCCACAGATACGCGCCAAATATCGGCTAGCTATTACATGACACATATCGGAAAGTTTCTGTGACATATCGTTGCAATTTATGTGACCTATCGTCTTACCGATAGGGTACAGAAATTTTAAAGTTGGACCTGTGTAAATAAACTCAATTAAAAATAAGGAAAATTGGTTTAAAAATTATAAGCTTGTTGATAATTAAATTTTTTATAAAAACTATTAATTTTGATTATTAAAAGATAATTAAGCAATCTGAATTTCTAATGTATTTTAATTTTATAATAATTATTATAAAAATTCTATTATTGTATTTACAATAATAAATATATATATAATATACTATTGGCTGATTATATTTATATAATACTACAGTCAGATCTCTCTAAATGCATACCAAAAGGCCAACAAAAAAATCATGTATTTAAAGAGGTATACATTTAAAAAGGTAAAATTCTATAAGTAAATATATAAGTTGGAACCAAGTCAAGCCATGCATTTAGAGAGTTATACATTTAGGGAAGTTGCATTTAGAGAGGTCTAACTGTAGTAATAATCACTAGTAGTGATAAATAGCAAACTTTTTAAATTTTTTTTTTTTTTTGATGTTAATGATGAGACCTTGCTCTTATCTTTATTAAATTTAATGAAAACTTTTTACAATTGGAAAAAACTTCATAATTTAAATCTAATGCTAAGAAAAAGAACTCAGACATATAGCTAGATAAACAAAAGTAGACCTAGTACTTATCTGTAGGGATTAGAACCGCCTAAAATTTTTCTTAATTGTTTAATTGTTTAACCGTTTAACTATTTAATTTGGCTGGCATTAAAATAATTTGGGCCTACAACCAACATAATTCTGCTCGAAACTATAGAGCAATTTTTAAATAGTCAAACGGTTCCAATCCCTACTTATCTGTGGCCTAAACTACAATTCTTTAATTTTATATATATCTTATGAGAATATAAATTATAAATTTTATGTTTTTAGTTTGTTTTTAAAAGAGAATATTATTTTTAAATATAGTATTCTCAAATTTTTTTAAATATTCTTAAAAACATTAAGAACATTAAATATTTTTCACTGGACCTATCTATATATATTTCAGGGTCCTGTTATACTATATTACTAATGATATTTACAAATATTTTATTATTTTTTAATAAAAATTTTATTGTACAAAGCTAAGATAATGCTATTAACAATATATATTTTAATAAATATGATTCAGAACATTTAAAGAATATTAAAAAATTAATACAGAAAGTTTTATCTACATTGTAAGAACAAAAAAGAACTTATACAACTTATTATAGCAATATTTGTCTAATTTACATCTCAAATTACTATATTTTTTCTTATTTGTTTTAATTTAAAAATGTTTTTATTAGAGAATTTTAATTTATTAAAAAGTATTACAATTCTAGAAAAACTGTATCTTAACTAGTTTATACACTCTATAATTGACTTAGCATTGAAAAATTTTGCAAAAATTAATCACATATAGTAAGAAGCTTTGAATTTATATTTATTTATATTATATAAACTACAATCAACACTCTCTAATCCGAACTATCGGGACCGCTTTTTTTTACTATGAAAAATTTGAAAAAAAAAGTTATATATAGCTTATCCAAACTTTATAATAAAATTTACAAATGTTCTATGAGATTTTGTTTGGTTTAAAGAGTGTTTAATAGTGATCAGTTTAGAAATGTTCAGATTAGAAAGAGGCAACTATATATTATAAATAAAATAAGACAATTACTTTTTATTGCTAATGTAATGTATCACTACCCCTGATCGACCAATCATTTTGTTTGTTTAATTTTATATTAATTAAAACAAATAGCAGCCAGGTTAGAGTTAGGGTTAGAGTTTGATAGAAGCAGTGATTAGATAATTTTCCTAACTCAAAATTTTGCAAAAAATTTTTTTTGCTAAAAAAAAATTGTTGTTTCATAGTCAAAATTTTAAGCTAAAAGTGATTTTTTAAAAAAATAGCTGATTCGTTTTGATTTTATATTACACCTAATCCTTTATTCTGATTGGTTGATCAGAGAGTGATGATGCATCATATTAGCAATAAATAATAACTTTATAAAATACTTTTATATTATATAATAGTAAAATACTTTTAAAAGGTCTTGAAACTAGAATACAGGCTAGCAAAATAGGATTTTTCAATAATATAGTAATACTACTCTATAGTTTGTAGTAACAAGATATATCATATAAAAAAAAATACAATTAGCATAAGTAGTATAGAGTATTATATAACTAGGTAAATGCATAGCATTGTTTGTCCAGAGCTAAATATTTATATAAATATAATAATTAAAAAAGTTTGCTATTTACTAGATAAAAGCATAGCATTGTTTGTCTAAAACTCAATTTTATTTCTTGTACTATAAATTTTATATATGTTCAATTTATAGAATTAATAATAAATTTTGATCCACTGGTCCATTTTGGATGATTTAACTATCAAAATGTTCGTCTCAATGAGATGATTCCGGCAAGTCCAAAATCATTAAAATCCAATTACAGGATCCCAAGATCGTTCATCACTAAGTAAATTTATTTACTATTGAATAACTTTTGATCCACTGGGCTGTTTGGGGTGATTTAACCACCAAAATTTTCAGCTCAGTGAGATGATTCTAACAAGCCCAAAATTGTTAAATTCCAATTACAGGATCCAAAGATCAATAAAGATTTATCAATCATTTTATTCAAATTGATTTTATATATAAAAATTAATTTGATTAAATGATTGATAAATCTTTATCAATCTTTGGATTCTGTAATTGGAATTTAACAATTTTGGGCTTGTTAGAATTGTCTCACTGAAACAAACATTTTGGTGATTAAATCATCCAAAACAGCCCAGTGGATCAAAAGTTATTCAATAGTAAAAAAATTTACTTAGTGATGAATAATCTTAGGATCCTGTGATTGAATTTTACCGATTTTGGACTTGTTGGAACCATCTCATCGAGACAAATATTTTGATAGTTAAATCATTCAAAACGGACCAGTAGATCAAAAGTTATCAATTTCATAAATTGGCCAATTAAAAATAATTTAAAAAACATATCAAAGTTGCATTTTTGATATTTTAATATGGATGCATCAAGAAAGTAACTTTTGTATCATGTTACATAGAAACTAAAGGTCCTTCGCTTTGCTCTGGACAATAATATTGTTATAAAAGAAGCCAATATACTAACAACTTTTACAGATTTAAAAGTTTATAGTTTAACTGCATTTCAAACTAAATTATTACTAATAATGATTTTGGAAGTATTTGTATTAAAATATTTCATATAATCAGAAAGTTAATTATTTAATTCCAGATATGCATAAATTATTCAAGGTTAATCATTTCTACCTACTAAAAAAACTAAGTTGATATACCAAACTTTGTATAGCTATATAGGGCCATTGCAATAGAAAGAGCCAATACTAACCAAAAATAAAATTTGTACTGTATTCTATTTAGATAAATTTCGATATAGGCTAAATTTTTAATTATAAATATAAATTGATTTGGATAATAAAAAAATTAAGATATTTAAAAAAAATTTCTTGAAGTTTTGTATATCACAGAATTACCCAATATAACTGGCCAATCAAATCAAAATATTTTTGATTAACTCAGATCAGTTCAAAAAAACAAAGATTCTGGTATCTAGTAAAAACTAGTGTTCGATATGATAATCATGTAAACTAGTAATACAAATAAAACTTATTGCAAATTAAGTTGCCAATTACAATTAGCTTTTTTTGTACCTGTTGACTTTGTAAAGCTACATTTTTTTTTGGTTAATAAGTATCACCAAAATTATATTTGTTATACAAATTTGTTAAATAGCTATATTATTTCTTTTATTGTGCACTTTAATAGAAACAAATCCTTTTTAATAACTATATTCTATGACATAATGCTCTGCAATTAGCTAGCTAGAAAATATATCATTATTAGAAAATTCAATTCATTAAGGCAATGGTTTAGAAATTTTAGTTAAATGCTACCCTTTATGAGTTTCATTGTCTTGTATATATAAGTTTTCAGACATTTCTAAATCTAAGATTTGAGATTGGGGTGAGTCAATAAAAAAGGGACAAATCATTTTTAGTAAAATCTTTTTAATTTTAAACTAAAATATCTTGACAACTATTTAATCAAATTTGCTAAAAATTTTTTTATTTTAATCTTAAAATTATATAGAATTAAAATAAAAAAAAACTTTATTAAATTTATTAAGATATTTGTTAAGATATTTAAGCTTAAAGTCAAGAAAACTTTTACTTAGAAAAAATTTGTCCCTTTTCTACTAACTCACTACCATTTCACAAACTATTAATGAAAGTAAAAAGAAGTTTAAACAATATAAATTAGTACTCTGAAATAAATAAACTTTAGTTCTAATTCATTAATATTATAGGCACATTTTTACTAAATATCTGATTTGTAATTCTACTTACATACAAGTAAGTGGAATATATATTAAAAAAATATCTAATAATTTTAATAGTATTTAGGGAAGCACTATTTATCAGCTGATTTTTTAGGGGGGTAGGGGTAGAGCAATTATCAGGTCCTATATATAATATAATATATATAATATATATAAATATATATTTGGGTGGCAATCAATTAATCGACAATTACTTCACTGACATGACATTTCATTGACAATTATTTACCAACATGTTTATTTTATCGACAGTTTATTTCATTGAAGCTTATTTCATGACAAAGTAATTCTTGTCATTGTTATTAGGGTTAGGGTAAAATTAGATAAAATTAGAGATAAAGTTAGGGTGCTTTTTGAACAAAAACTTGTCAGTGAAATGAACTTCAGTGAAACAAACTATTGGTAAAATGAACTTGTTGGTGAGTATTTGTTAGTAAAATATTATGTCGGTAAAGAATTGTCAGCGAAATAATACAAACCCTATATATTTATATATATCCCTTAGTTTGTACTACTTCGCAGGCAAATTTGCCTGTATAATTACTATAAATACACTTCTGATCTATTTTTTTAATCACTTAAGATATTTAATAAAATTTGGTATTATAATATTTAATAACAAGGATTATATTTTTGAATTATTTAAATTTAAATTATAAGACAAAAAGTTTATGTTGCTTATAAGCTGAAAATATTAAATTTTAAAGAAATTTTTTAACCAAAAAAATATTTTACAATATCTTGGCGAATTCTTTAAATATTGGGTTTAAAAATATAGTTTCTAATACAATATTGTAGTTTATATAAGGGTTTTTCTATTCATTTCTGGCCAGAGATATATAAACTATATATTTCTGGCCTATTAGCCAATTAAAATAAGCGAAGGTCACGTGACCCGTTTTTTTGTATCGCTGACTAGTCGGAAGGGCTCGTGCAACCTGATATCTGACCTTACTTTACGGGCTTGACATTTTCGCCACAGACCGACCAATCAAATTCAATTACAAGAAAAATATTTGAAGTTTTTTTTATACAAAAAATTTTTTTTAGGCATTATTACACGGCAACCCTTTACCAATGATGCCCCAAAATCATCGATTATTTAATTCTTTTGAGTTTATTTTATTATATTTACATCATATTTTCGTCACTTATAACGATTTAAAAAAAAAAAAAAACAGGTGCAAAGAAATGAACTACAAACTCGTAAGAAACGAACTACAAAATCGTGCAACTATTGCAAAACCCAAACTAATCCAACAAAACGGTTCGACGAAATCAAACCTGGAAGAGTGAAAGTTAGTAATAAGCAACGCAAAATCTAAAACTCCGTTAATGACAACTCTAAAGACTCCAGAATCGACGACTCCAACGGCGAAATTCACACCTGGAAGAAGTAAAGTCAATGAATATAGAAGGAAAAAAACCCCGGTAAGATACAAAAAAAAAAAAACAAATAAAAAGCATACCCGAATTCCAACGACGATTATAATAACTCTAAAGACTCCAGAATCGACGACTCCAACGGCGAAATTGAAGAAAGTTAATGAATATGGAAGAAAAAAAACCCTCCGGTAATATACAAAAAAAAAAAAAAAGTAACAAATGTACCCCAATTCCAACAACGACCCTAAGAAACTATAAAGATTCCAGAATCGACGACTCCAACGGCGAAATTCACACTTGGAAGAAGAAAAATTAATGAATATATAAGGAAAAAAACCAGTAAATATACAAAAAAAAAATAAAAAATAACAAACATACCGATTCCAACGTCGATTCTAATAACCCCAAGATCGACGACTCCAACGGCGAAATCATACCTGATAAGAATAGGTTAATAAAGAAATACACAAAAACCTACAAACACAAAAAAAGAAACCAGAAACTCACCAGAAACGACGCAAGATCCGAGGAATGTGCACCAATAATGCCGAATAATATACAAACCACAAAAAAAGGGAAGCCAGAGACTCACAAAAACGACACAAGACCCAGGAACATACTTCAAGAATATCAAAAGAAAAAACTACAAAACGCAAATAAGAAACCGGAGACTCATTAGAAACGACACAAAGACCTCAGGAACATGCTCCAGGAATGCAACGAAAAACTACAAAAACGATACAAGACCCCAGGAAAAACGTGCATCAAAAAAAAAAACTCAAAAAACAAAAAACGTAAGCCAGAGACTTACCAGAACCAACGCCAGACCAGGAACGTGCCGCTACAAAACGCAAATAAGGAAACCGGAAACTCCCTAGAAAAGACGCCCGAGAACACAAAGAAAACTACAAAATACAAAAAGGGAAGCCAGAAATTCACAAGTAACGAAGGGATATGCTCCAAGAAAGTCGAAGAAAACTACAAACGCAAAAAAGGGAAGCTAGGTACTCACCAGAAACGACACAAGACCCCAGGAAAAATATCGAAGAAAAACCACAAAACGCAAATAAGGAAACCGAAGACTCTCTATAAACGACGCAAGACCCAAAGAACGTTTTCCAAAAGTCGAAGAAAAAGAAAGACCTCAGGAAGTTCAAGGAAATCACATAACGCAAGGAAAGGAAACCGGAGACTCACCAGAACGATGCAAAGCCCCAGGAACGTACTCCAAGAACGCATAAAAGAAAAGAGAAAAGGTTAGTAAAGAAGATAAATTACAAAACGCAGAAAAAAATAGCTAAAGATTCACCAAAAACGGCGATGCAAAACCCCGGGAACATGCTCCAAGAAAAAAAAGAATCAGTAAAGACCAGTAACGATGACACCAACTGCGACACCAATGATGACACCAAGGCGACACCAACGATTGTACAAAATGACGAAAGGCGGCAATCTAAATAAAAAAAAATTATAGGCAAAGAAAGTGAAAGCGAACGCGAACGCGAAAGAAAAAAAAACAAACTAATTATCAAAAATGATCGTGCCAATACTTATCTATCCGGATCCGGTAATGGTATGGCATGGCATTCGACCTTGAACCGGCAATCAGGATTAACACATGAAGTTTAATCATGTGATTTTCTCGTTATTTGATTGGCTAAAAGGCCTGAGATATATATGTTATATATCTCTGGCCAGAGATGAATAGAAAAACCCTTTATATAAAGGATGACAACTTTCATTATTTAACTTTATATGATTTACTTGTAAAAATTAAGACTTGTATTAGAAGTGAAAATTTTTTTTATAGACGGGAATATATAAAATTTGAGAAACCCTAAAGAAAAAAATTCTATAATAAAAGTTCCAAAACAAAAACTTTAAACTTTTATTACACCAAAGTTTTTTAATAATTTTAAAAAAATTTTATAATAAAGTTGATAAAACAAAACTAATATTATTATTTTTACTTAGAAAGTATATAGCTAAAATTAATATTTGTTTTATTTAAAAAATTTAAAAATTTAAAATTTTCGCAGGCAAATATGCCTGCATAACAAATTAAAGGATAATATTATATATATAATTTTTATATTAAATAATTTTTGATTCAACAGTCCATTTTTGATAATTTAATTACCAAAATGTTCAACTCAGTGAGATGATTCTAATAAGCCCAAAATCATTAAATTCTAATCACAAAATCTCAAGAACAACAAAAATTTGTATTCTATAAACAATTAATAATTAAATTAGAGTTTCATATGGGCCAATTTAAGGAATTGCTAATAACTTTTGATCTACCAGTCCATTTTGGATGATTTAACTACCCAAATGTTCAGCTCAATACGATGATTCTAACAAGCCCAAAATCACTAAATCCAATCACAGAATCCTGTGATCAATCAAATTTTGTAAGATTTTAATATTGTTTTTAGAATTATTATGTAAATAATCAGTCTGTTCTAAACGATTTAACTACCAAAATGTTCATCTTAATGAGACAATTCTAACAAGCCCAAAATTATTAAAATCTAATCACAGGATCACAAGATTGTTAAAAATTAGTGTAATGGCTTATTTACAAATCTAATGGGTTTTTATAGTACTACAATATAAAAAAAACATTAGATTTGTAAATAAGCCATTATGCTAATTTTAACAATCTAGTGATCCTGTAATTAGATTTTAATAATTTTTGGCTCGTTAGAATTGTCTCATTGAGACAACCATTTTGATAGTTAAATTGTCCAGAACGGACTAGTAGTTCAAGAGTTATTTACTATTGAAGATATTTACATAGTAATTTTAAAAACACTATTAAAATCTTACAAAATTTGATCGATCACGGGATCTGTAATTGGATTTTGGCAATTTTGTGCTTGTTAGAATCATCTTATTGAGACAACCATTTTGGTAGTTAAATTATCCAAAATGAACCAGCAAATCAAAAGTTATTAGCAATTCCTTAAATCGGTCAATATATATATACTTTATATAATTAGGGTTCATATTATTTCACCAACAATCACTTCACCAACATAACATTTCACCGACAAATACTCACTGACAAGTTCATTTTACCAATAGTTTGTTTCACCAAAGCTTATTTCACTGACAAGTTTTTTTTAAAAAGCACACTAAAGTTATCCCTAATTATACCTAATTCTACCCTAACCCTAACGACAATGACCAGAATTACTTTGTCAGTGAAATGAGCTTTGGTGAAATAAACTGTCAGTAAAATGAACTTGTTGGTGAATAATTGTCAGTGAAATGTTATGTCAGTAAAGTGATTATCAATTAATTGATTGCTACTCATATAATTATATATGATACAAATCTTTAGTGATCTTGTAATCCTGTTATTAGAATTTAATAATTTTGGGCTTATTAGAATCATTTCACTAAGACGAACATTTTGGTAGCTAAATCACTCAAAATGTACTGGTAGATCAAAAGTTATTTAATATTAAAAAAATTAATTAGTAATTTTAAAAATTACTATCAAAATTACACAAAAGTTAAACGATCTGGGATCCTGTAATTGGATTTGGATGATTTTAAGCTTGTTAGAATTGTCTCATTGAGATGAACATTTTGGTAGTTGAATAATCCAAAATGGACCAGTAGATCACAAGTTATCCAATATTTAAAAAATATATATATTATTATTAAATTTTAACCAATCAAATGCTCAGAAAAATTATCAGGTGGGGTGGGCAGTAAAGTACATTGAATGTTTTGTGGACATCTTGAACATTTTTTCAAATTAAAATTACTTAAAATTTTATTAAGATTATCTATTTTAATTTATTTAAAAATGAATCAAGCACCTAAAAAAATATATAATTATATATTTATTAAATTAATTCATTAATTATTTAAGCCTTGGACATAGGCTTGGACAGTTTTGGACAATCTTGGACGTTGGACAAAAAACATAGTGTTGGACATGTCCAATGATAACACTGGAAGTGGGTCAGCCACTTAGTAAAACCCTAATTAGCTGATAAATAGCGCTCTCCTTATCTTATTTACCAGAATAAAAAAAAATACATTTAATACTTTGTCTGAATCAAAATACTAAACTAATAATAAATTATAGTTTTTAATGCACTTGTTGTTATACTTTTGACATAAATTTTTTTGTTAGTTAACAGTTCTTTTTTATGGGTTTTATAAGTGAAAAAAAAGAACTGCTTTACACTTTTTTTGAATTGATAATAATCTAGTGATAATAAATATCAAAATTTTAAAATACTAGTATGTAGTTAACTATTAAAGGATTGCTTTTAACAAACTTATTATTAAAATTTTTATTGATAAGTACTGCTTTCACAAGTTTCAAAAAGCAGAAAAAGACAAACAAACAAAAAATTTTGATTATTTGAGATCATATGTTCCTTTTATTTATATTGATTGTTATATAATTCTCAAACTTTTTTGTATTTATAATAAACTCAGACACAATCATTATTACTATTTTGCTTATTATAAAAATTATATATAATCATCACATATATGTGCTATAGCAATAATATATATTTATATTATATCACATGATCAGATACAATATAACAACAGTATTATAAATATAATATTTATAGTATATATATTAAAATGGTACATAATATTTTAGAGGGAAAAAAGAGTATTTGATATCTTATATTAAATACAGTAAAACCTCTATAAGTATACACTCTATAAGTACATACTCTCTTTAAATGCATGCTTATATTTGGGCCCAATTATATACCGGTATATGACCTTTATAAATACACTTTTTATTATTGTTTTCTAAGTGTATTTTATTAAAGTTTGGTTCTAAGTGCATGTAATTATGAAGGTTTTACTGTATATAAATTTATAATATTAATTTTATATAGAAAAAAGAGTATAGCAAAATATTATATAATATATATTACTATTGTTACTATATTATTACAAAAATTCTAAATATCTATAGGCTTTTAAATTTATTTACAACTTAAATCTATTAAGACTTTAGTATTACCAGTATAAAAAAAATTTTGCTACTAGTATTAGACTATACAAATTGAATCTTTTGGTTCTTATAATATATATTTTATATTTTAACCTGCCAACCCAGATTTTTATTTAAAAATTTAAAAATAATTTAATTTAAAAATTTTGAATACTAAAACTACAACCTGGAAACCAGCAAAAAAATTTTATATAAAAAAATTTCAAACAAAATTTATATAATGGTATAAATTATTTTATATATTGTTATTTAATTGCATGCTCTTAAAGTTCAGTTTCAAGTATGTATATTATATATCGAAATAGAATTTTAGTCAATATAAAATCAATATAAGTTGCAGTTATATTGAAATGAAATTTGAAATTTACTTAAATTGGTAAAGAATTTTAAACTAACTTAAAGCTGTTTCTGAATTTATTTAGTGCATATTTAATTAAAAATATTAATCCATGATCCATATACCAACCAGAGAAAATATATAGTAAAATATGAAAAAAATTAATTAGTATTTTTTCAAATTTTAGAAATCTGGTACTGTCAGAGCAATATCAAACTTTTTTACTAAACTAACCTTTTTTTCACCAAATAACAAAAGTTGTAAAACATATTCTTGCAATTCTAATGGTAGTAAAATTATTAAAATTGGCCCATAGATCACAAGATATTGTTAAAAAACATTTTATGACTATATAAAGTTTTTATATAAACAATAATATTGTTTACATAGAAACTCTATATGGTCACAAATGTTTTAACAATATCTTGTAATATACTGGGCCAATTTTAATGATTTACTACTATTAGAATCGCAAGAATGTGTTTTACAACTTTTGTTATTCAGTAAAGAAAAGTTAGCTTAGTAAAAAGTTCAATATTCCTTTGACAGTGCCAAATTCCTGAAATTTGAAAAACACTAATTAATGCTCCTCACATTTTACTATATATTGTCTCTGGTTGGTATATGGATCACGAACTAAATTATTTAATCAGCAGCTATTATATTTATGTATATATGCAGACTGCATCATTTTTTAACTTATATTAATTATTAGTTGACTAATAATGTCATTAATAAAATTGCAATTGGCATAAAATTAATAATCATTTATTATTTATAATCCTGATTTTATTTAACAATTTAAAATATTTTATTTATTAAGAAAAAGAGTTTATAGAACTACTTAACGAACTTAATAATTTATTCACTGCAAAGAAAATATTTTATAAAATTATTTAACGAGTGTAATAATTTATTTAGTGAACACTTTTCGTTTTTTTTTACGTTAATGAAATTTTTTGCTTATAAAAATAAATAATAAATTTTTAGCAGAAAAATTGGAAATCTTTTGAATGAAAGACAGTATATAGACAATCCTTGAAGTCATTATGTTGTTATTATAATATAAATACGAATTATTGATATGAAGGTCTTTACTAATTTATCTTTTATGAACAAAAAGATAATGATAATTTTTGATTGTTTTTTTTTTTATAAACTTGAATTTTATAAATACAATAAATTCGATATCTATTGTATTATTATTGCAAACGTTATTACCAAGGCAATTTTACTTTTACATTTATTCTTGCTACATTAAAAAAAAATAATTGCTATAATTTTTTTTTTTTACCTTTTACCAGGTTTTTTCATGACCGTCGTCATGCTCAGCCTGGTGAGTAGCACAGATTATTTCGTAAAATTTTTGACATAACAAACTTGAATCTCCAAGTTATTCCTACCTTGTTTAGGCATGTGCAGTTCTTCTGTCAAGCCAATACAAAGAACTTAAAGGTATTAGCTTGAATTTCGGGACACTGAAGATCGATAAATGTTTAAAGAAAAATTAAAAGTATTAAAAATAAATAATAATGAAAAAATTAGAGAAAATTTAACAGCCTTAACTTCTCTAATAGGTTTAACTTCTTTGATCTTGGAAAAGTTGAAAATCTGTAATGCAAGGCGATAAAGATCGATTTGAACATAATGAATAAAAAAAAACATGAAACAATAAAATAATTATCTTTATGAAACATATCAATGCTGATTATTAATAATTATCCGGTAGTTACTATTGATCATGTTACCCATATTAATACTATATCACGGTATATCAATATTCCATGGTTCAGAAATTTTTTTTGGTTATCTTAACGATTGTTTTAATTCATGTCAAAAGTCTCCGAATAAAAAAAAAGAAAAAAGAAAAAAAAACAACCAGAGAAAGAAACCACATAATCAATAAACTAAATTTTATGAAATAACAATAATTTATAGAATTAATATGGGTAACATGATCAATGAACTCCCGGATAATATCGTTATCAGGTAGAAAATGTAGATGACATTAGGTTAGCATCATTTAGCGGCCATTTGATTGACTCAGATCATACCACTTCGCGGCATGATCTGAGTCAACAAATGGCCGCTAAATGACGCTGACTCAATATCATCTACATTCTACCTGATAACTATTAATAATTATTTCCCCAGATTTTTTCTGAGCCGAAAAAATCTGGGGAAATATTTCATTATTCCCCGCTTCGCTGGGGAATAAATAGTATTTATTATTATCGTCATTGATAAAATGTGCAATTTTATTGTCGTTATTAATAAATTATGTAATACGTAATTATTATCAGTAGTTTATTACATTGCATGGTCATTTTACGATCAGTGAAAATCGAATGTCAATTTAGAATCACGTAAATTCGGAAATGACGCGAACATTCTCACCTGATTTCGTTCCATCATTATGTGCTATCTCGAAGTAAAATGAATATCAAATCCGTATACGTACAATAACAGCATGCGCAAGATTTTGTTTACACCGTTTCAGATGGCAGTTAATCATACACTCCGTTATGCAAGCATAACAAATATGGTTTATATTAAAGAATTTTTTGTTATTAAAATATAAAAAAGATTTTTTTAATTAAAAGTTTGAGTTACTAATAATTATTTTAAAAAAATTTTTCAGTTTGATTTTATATTATAATATGAATATTTATAAGAATACTGCTTTTTATACTATGATTTTTAGAGATAAATAGGTTTTGGTAATAATATAAAGGTGTTTATAGTAGAAGGTTTATTGTATATATATATATATTTTTTTTTTTTTTGATGGATACTTATTAAAAAAAATTAATAAAAAAAAAACTTTTACGGTATATTATGTATTTTATTCTATACTGTTCTATATGGCTATAAAAGGTTAATTTGTAATCCATGAGTAAGGGAAAGGATTTGATTAGTGATCGGTGGGGTGCATATTATAATCAAAACAATTAATACCCATAATCTGGAGCCATTTTTTAATTTTCTCGATTTCTGCAAAGCTAACATCTTTTGTGTTTCTATAAAAATTATAAAGGCGATTTTTCTCTTTCTAAAAGTGGTGAATTCATCAAAATTGACCCAATGGGCCGTGAGATATTATCATTTTATCTTCACGATCATATGAAATTTCTTTGCAGATCTGTAAAGAAATTTCATATGATCGTGAAGATAAAATGATAATATCTCACGGCACATTGGGTCAATTTTGATAAATTCACCACTTTTAGGAAGAGAAAAATCGCCTTTATAATTTTTATAGAAACACAAAAGATGTTAGCTTTGCAGAAATCGAGAAAATTAAAAAATGGCTCCAGATTATGGGTATTAATTGTTTTGATTATAATATGCACCCCACCGATCACTAATCAAATCCTTTCCCTTACTCACGGATTACGAATTAAAATCAAAAAAAAATTCAAAATGTGACATTGAATAACAAAGTCCCATCAACCTAAACCTATCAAAATATTCAAAGACCATTGGGAATAACATTTGAAGGTTTTTTTTAAAAAATGTGAATGATCTCAAAGTTTTAAAGAAAGATATGTAAATACTAATATGTATGTTCTTTGTGTGGTAGCAGGCTTAATGCCACAAAGAATCATGTTAGTAATGAACGACTAAGCATGCTCAACAGTGTATAGTTGGTTATATTATATATATATATAGTGCAAAAACAGAGTTATCTTTAAAATTTCGTTTTATTAAAAAATCTATTGTTACTTTTGTTGCCTACTGTTAGGGATGGTAAAAAAACGGTTTAAACAGTTTTTTAACATTTTTTATTGTTTTAAAACTTTTTTAAAACATCGGCGTCTGATTCTAAAATTTGGCTGAAATTAAAATTATCGTCTCTGATTGGCCAATTTTAGTTTCAGAAAATTTGTTATATAAATTTATTACATTTATTAAGAATATAAGAAATGTATTTGATCGTTTTAAGAATTTAAATACATAATTTTGCCTATCGGCAAATACAACTTCCATTGATTTTATCGGCAAATACAACTTTCATTCTGTACTAGTTTTGCATTCGTTGGTATTGCAAATATTACCACTATTAAATCTCATTAAGTTTTTGATTTTTGAATATCGATTAAATTTATTTTTTGAATATCGATTAATTTAATTTAATCATTATAAATTAAATTATGCAACTCATGTTCGGATCATATTACGTCATGATGTATTAAAACAATTTTCAACAGTTTTAATCAAACAAACATGTTTTTTAAGATCACGTTTTAAATCATTTGCCATCCCTACCTACTGTACATTCTCCAATATGCGTATCAAATTTTTTACACTGGTATCAAATATTTTATAGTTATTGTATGGGTTGTAGTGAATAACCCAGTACACACGGGTTCATATTCCGTGCCGAAGGCACGGGATTTAAATATGAACCCGTGTGTGTAACGGGTTATTCAACACCCATATAATAACTATTTTATTGCACGGTGTCTGACGTAACAATCCCGTGCCAATAAGTAAATGAAAAAAGCACGGGTTGTCACATAAGACCCGTGCAATAAGTATTCTACAACAACATATATAAATTCAAAGATAGTCAAGTGGAGATAAAAATATATATACTGTATATATTTATACTTTATATAAAAAAATTTAAACTATAAATATATACTATATATGAACATAATCGAGTAAGAAATTATTAAATGGGTCAAGATTGATGTACGTGTCGATTTTGAAGATAATAACAGTACGTATCAATTATTAAATATTGCAATAAACTTATTTATGCATGCTATGACACACAAACCACGTTAGTTTATTTATTGAATTTATGTGCTAATAATATTGTATCATTCAAATTTGTAATATTTATGCTTGTTAAGAATCACCTATTTAGCCAAGGTTTATTTCGTGATAGCAGCCGTGGTAATGTTAATTTCCTTTGATTTACTGATCAGAAGATGAAGAAGATGTTGAGGATGAGGATGAAGACGAAGATGAGGACGACGATGAAGAGGACGAAGAAGATGAAGAAGAATCAGAAGAGTCACTAGATTCATCGCTTGATTCACTGGAGGATGCTTCATCTTCTTTGGTAGTTTCCTTTTTATGAACAATTTTGGATTTTTTATTTCCTAATTTTTCTGTTTTATCTACCTCAGTTTCTGAAGAATCTGATTCTGTGCTATCCTCACTATTATCACTATCATCACTATTATCACAACCTTTTGATCCTGTCGTATTTGCATTCAATTTTCCATAAACCTCCATCATTAATCGTTCTACTTCCTTTAAGTCATCTTTTTCCAATCTCATTATAATTCTTTCTGTTATCGTCTTATTATCAGCGTTTGACAAACAATTCACCAAAAATTTTAAGATAGCTAATCTGGTTTGAACCAAATTTAACCGTTTGCTAACCATCAATCCAATTTCCCACATATTATCATCAGATTTCCATGATTTTGGAAGAATTTTTAACAAACCATCTGTTAATTTTGTTAAGCCAGGTGCACAAAATTTTTTTGCCAGGTATGCAATTGCAAATAATTCATCAGTCGTTCTTTGCTGAATTGACCAACCGTAACTAAGAAATTAAATTAGAATATTATCATCATTCGAATTGAAAAAAAGTCATTTAGATGAATTTATAAAAAAAAACTCACCAATACGCTAAAAACTGACCAAAAATTTCATAATTATAATAAATTTCAACATTCTTTTGATCACGTTTCACCGAAAAAGTTTTACTATCTTCATTATTTTCTCCAGATTCATGAGTTACGATAACATCTTTATATTCATACCACATTCTATAAACGGATTTTTTAGAGCAACTAAAATCTAAGTATTTACCTTTATATTCAGAAAAGATTTTACAAAAATATTCAGATTTTAATAAAAGAATAATTTTATGTGCGTAATAAATCTTTCCATCAACACGAATTATTAAGTCACTAGTCGTTTTATCGTTTAATAGAGATCGAATTTTTGGTAATGGATCCATGAAAAATAAAAAAAAAAAACAAAGTGAAAGTAAAAAATGTGAATTATTATTTAAAATAATGATAACGTATTCTGTTCTAGGAATTTTAATGATATCATTATAAAATTAATTGTTACCGGTAAGATGTATTTTTTTTTATTCTCAGTTTGAAAAAACATCTAATCTTGAACAGCCTTATATTAAATTTTTTTTTTTTTTTTTTTTTTTTTTTTTTTAGAAAAAAATAAAGATAAAAAAAAGATAAGATATTATGATTTAAAATTCTTCAACTAGCTCGATCATTACATGTAAAATTTGCTATGAAAGTTAATTGAAACCCAAGTTAGTAAAGTTAGTAGCAAATATATTTGTGCAAAACAAAATATATTAACGACCAAACAAACATGAAAAGAATGAACAAACGAACGATCACGATAACAATAGAACAATAGAAATCAAATAAATCTTAAATAAACACAATTTTTAATCGCCGTTTTCACTACTTCTGTTTTGGTGGATACATTGAATTATGAACTTTAACTTGAAAGATATTGTGCCTGAAGACCAAGAACTTACTCCAACAACTGGAGGCTTTCCTTACCAACCAAATTACCAAGAATCTGATGTTGGAGAAGTCCCAAGTGGAGATGATTCAGTGTAAAAAATTCAGATCAAAATTTTAAATTATTTAATATAAATATACATATTTTAATTATATGGCGCACATAATCTAAACTATTATGTTCGTTTTGCGCACAGCTTTATATTTTCATGTGCGCAAAATTTTATGTGCTGGACGTACATGCGCAAATCGAATTTTTTTTTTTCAGAGAAGATTCCGAAATCGATGATACTGAAATTTCATAAACTTTGATTGTGTACAGAAAATTCAGAGGATGTATTTGAAAAATGTATATACACTACGAGTATTTGGTCTGTTTTTAATCCTTTGAAAGGATGCATCATGTATAACTATTGTCAATCCGGCGTTCAAGCCAGGATTCGGATATAAGGTTAGGAGAAGATTAAGGGCTTAGAGTGATCAATTTAATGGCAACCTTGTTTCAAGTAATAATTTTCTAAAGTAAAATAAAGAATAAAATTCTATATTAGAAATCTTTCGTGTTAAATTTTATTCGAATATTTGATTCAAAAATTGAATATAAAAAAATTCAAATCTCACTTTGTTCTTGAGATATTCGCGTAAATATATAAAAATCTACAGTTTAGTTAGTTATATAAAAATTTTATGGTAAAATCATAATTGTTAAAAATAAAAGTTTAACTAAAATTTTGCAGGGAACAGTTTTAATTTGACAAATTAATTGGATTAAATTGATATTATTTAAATAAGAAGTGAATTTGGCGCAAAGTTCGTGGAACACAATATATTTTTTCTAGTTTTGAAAGAATTTAAGGTTGGGATAATACTATTATAAATTTTTTAAAATAATTTGATTATGTGTATATAAAAATTCTTGGACATTCAACTTTTGTAATCTTTATTTTATTTGTAAACCAGTTATTACAGTTTTTATTATAACATTTATTACAGTATTATAAAATAGTCTTTTCGCTTTCCAATATATTTTATTAAAATAATAGATATAAAGCGATATTTTTAAAGTTAATAAATAATAAACAGAATTTATTGCTTAAATCTTCAATCGACTGTAGGTGTTTTCATCGGTTGTTGGTAGGGCTTTATCGACTTCATATAAGAATATACATCTGTAATTGATAAAGAATGAATAACTGCGATATAATTGAAAAATCAAACAAGGACGTTCACAATAACTGTGGCCACGAAGAGCTTCCAGTTGTCTGATTATATGCGTCTATGTCCATCACCTACATCAGTTAAGATAATAACTGAAGTAGTAACCTCTAAAACCATTTGATGGAGAAATAGACGTTCACAACATACGATTGTCACCCAACCAAACTTAACATATAAACATACAGTGGAGTATGTTGTGGCCCGATGAGCTTCTAAATTCTCCGATTAAAGAGTCGTGAACCCATTCGTGCATACAATTAATCTGCAACTATCCAGTTATTGTATCATAAATTAATGATACGTACCTTATAATCTTCAATCAATTGTAGGTATTTCATTCTGAGGCAATTACTTTTGGATAAGTAAAAGGAATATTCCATTCTGTTAAAAGCCATAAAATAAGTCCACCCATTGTTGAATGGTTTACAGTTTGCAAAAGTCGACTGACACAAGTTTTGTTGCACCATGATAAGAGAATAGTGTATTAACTACACTATGTCCTTTAGCATCTGTCGTTTCATCAACTATAATTGCGGTCGTAGGTAGGGTTTTATTGACTTCATATAAGAATATACATCTGTAATTGATAAAGAATGAATAATTGCGATATAATTGAAAAATCAAACAAGGACGTTCACAATAACTGTGGCCACGAAGAGCTTCCAGTTGTCTGATTATATGCATCTATGTCCATCACCTACATCAGTTAAGATAATAACTGAAGTAGTAACCTCTAAAACCATTTGATGGAGAAATAGACGTTCACAACATACGATTGTCACCCAACCAAACTTAACATATAAACATACAGTGGAGTATGTTGTGGCCCGATGAGCTTCTAAATTCTCCGATTAAAGAGTCGTGAACCCATTCGTGCATACAATTAATCTGCAACTATCCAGTTATTGTATCATAAATTAATGATACGTACCTTATAATCTTCATTCGATTGTAGGTATTTCATTCTGAGGCAATTACTTTTGGATAAGTAAAAGGAATATTCCATTCTGTTAAAAGCCATAAAATAAGTCCACCCATTGTTGAATGGTTTACAGTTTGCAAAAGTCGACTGACACAAGTTTTGTTGCACCATGATAAGAGAATAGTGTATTAACTACACTATGTCCTTTAGCATCTGTCGTTTCATCAACTATAATTGCGGTCGTAGGTAGGGTTTTATTGACTTCATATAAGAATATACATCTGTAATTGATAAAGAATGAATAATTGCGATATAATTGAAAAATCAAACAAGGACGTTCACAATAACTGTGGCCACGAAGAGCTTCCAGTTGTCTGATTATATGCATCTATGTCCATCACCTACATCAGTTAAGATAATAACTGAAGTAGTAACCTCTAAAACCATTTGATGGAGAAATAGACGTTCACAACATACGATTGTCACCCAACCAAACTTAATAAACATACAGTGGAGTATGTTGTGGCCCGATGAGCTTCTAAATTCTCCGATTAAAGAGTCGTGAACCCATTCGTGCATACAATTAATCTGCAACTATCCAGTTATTGTATCATAAATTAATGATACATACCTTATAATCTTCAATCAACTGGATCATTTATTCCATCTTCAATTGTTTTATCCTCTGAAACAAGGGCATCTCTTCACCGATCTTCAATTGTCGTAGGTAGGGCTTTATCGATTTCGTATAAAAATATATTTCTATAATTATTAAAAAATAAAAATAAAAATAAATAAATAATTGTAACATAATTAAAAAATTCAACAAGAACGTTCACAATAAGTGACCACAAAGAGCTCTTCATATGCATCTACATTCCTTACCTATGATGGTTAATATTTGATTCTTGTCCGCCCGACCCCAAGAAAACCTTTAAATAGTCCTGCAGACATAAAGCCAAGATAATAAACGAGGTAGTAACTTTTAAAACCATTCAAGCCGTCCACTATGCGTTCCTACGTTAAATCTGGTCTTGGTTAATGAGTCACGAAACTTTTCTATTTAGTTATTGTCCATAACCTAATTACCTTATATATAAACGATATGCATTTTTCGAAAATGTTGAAATATAAAAAATAATAAAGTTTGTTAGAAAGTGGGAGGGAAAGCGTAAGAAAACAAAATGTAAGAAAAATGATTAAAAAAAAAAAAAAATTCTACGTACAGTATTTCTTGTTTTGATTATGTGTATTTACTAGTTACGTGTATTGTATATCTGATGTCATTTGCATGATCGACACCAATCAGATTTTTCAGCAATCATTGCTGGCGTGCACTTATAATTGAAATACAGATATAAGTAAAATTGCATGCACAAAAAAAAAGTGAAAACAAGCTAAACCTGTTGATGGACAGACGAAAATGGCGCCCCTGCTGTCACTGTAAATTAATCCATATGGGCCGGTTTGACTCCATTTGATAATCATTGTGATATTTGAGTTTACGTAAAATTTCAGAATTTGATTATTGCGAATTTGTCCTACATTAAAAATCAATATCGCTGATCAGATGATTTCTAAACCTACTCGCGGGTTTTGGTGTTGAAATGAGTAGAAATGAGCGAAAGGTATTGAAACTAAAAAATATTAGCTCTTAAATAAAGTTTTATATCAGGTTTTCTGTCCTTTGTTTATTTTTTTCTTTTTAGTACCTTCGTACTAACAGAACACTATTTTTACAAAGCTTTTTAGATTATTGCGCTAAGTATAAGAATTACATAAAAGACATAGAAACAAAATTTCGAACACTTTCATTATGAAACAAATATTTTTGATGTGAAGTGAAATATTCTTTGTAAAAATATTATTTTGAAGCCAATTTCAAGACAATATGTTATACATTCATTTTTTTTAGAAACTTATGTTTTTTCAAATAGACACACAAAATCTTTTAAATAAATTCTTGCTTTTCATATATAAGAAATATAACGGATGTATGATTAAAAAAAATGTGTATAAATTATCCTACGAATAACGCTATTATGTTTATAAATTATCCTACGAATAACGCTATTATGTTTATAAATTATCCTACGAATAACGCTATTATGTTTATATAAATTCAATTATCACATAATGGGATATAATTGATTGGAGTCAAATGCTTGTAATACAGTAGTACTAATAACTCTAATAACTTATTAATTTCTTTGAGAATTTAATTGTATTTTTTTAAGGAGTACTATTTTATACTGTATACGAGTGTTGCCAAGGGAAAAAGGCCGTTCGGGACTTTCGAGTATATCAATTTTAATATAATTGAAAGTCCGAACGGCCTTTTTCTCTTGGCAGCATTCATATAAAAATAGCATAGCAGAAGTTCGTTTTGATTGGTTGTTAAGATACCCCGGAAAAAATGTCGATCATACCCCGGATAGAGTACCGGACAAAAATTTTATAACTCTCGAACTTTTAAAAAATTAGTCAATACACTCTAAAGACATATTATAAATTTACAATATACTAATTCAGTTTTGTATTAACAACTTTAATTTGGATTTTACAAGGGTTTTGTTATTTTTTTCACAATAAATACATATAAACGTCTACTAAATAACGCGTACGCGACCATTCCTAACACTACTATTACTATCACTTATTGTGTTATAAACATCATATTCACAAACTATACTTGTACTAAATAAATTATAATCAAAAATATTAAAATACGGTTTAGAATAATAGTTCAAAATTATACTTTTCGTAAAAAAACACAAACAAACTAGTTGAAGCAGAGTCTTTCAATTTCAACTTACCAATTGCTTGGACCGCCGTACCACCTTCCGACCTTTCAAAATATTCACCTCTCATCTAGTTTTTGGAACTACTGCATCTTATTGCATCTCAGGTTAAAAAACAATAAGTTTGAAGGTAAACTACCAATGACTAAAGTTGGTTGTTACGTTTTGTATTACAAAAAAAAAGTTTCATATGACACGACGATTTTTACTATTAAAAGTACTTTAAAAATTACAATTGACTATATAAAAAAAAGATCGTCACCAATCATATTTATCCTAATAACAGCCAATCAAAACGAACTTCCGCTATGCTTATAAAAATAAATAGAATTTATAGGGATCGAAGGATCGGTTATTTGCGCGGGTAATACAAACCAAAAAAGGAAATCCAATTTTGTAAATAAACTGATAAAAATTTAGGGTTAGAGCCTTTAACGTTCGCTTTCTATATGTAAAAATTTCATTCCGGTCATTTTTAATTAGTGCACCAAGATCGATTTAAATATTGGATTTTGAGTATTTTCGCTTTTTTTTTTCTTTTACACATGTTCGGATTCTTTGTCGGGCTGATCCGGAATAGCCAAAATTTGCACTCTCCGATTGGCTATTTCATCTTCAGGAATTTATATTACCCGCGCAAATTACATTTTATAGGACTTAGATCCCGAATTGAATTATTATTATAACAATATTGATTGGATGGACTTATTCGATAGATTCCGTATTTTCATTTTGTTTTCATGTGTTGATTTGAAGACCGAGTCTAAGACAGGTATTTAGTAAAGTAGTGCTATAAGGAAGTATAGATTCGGGCGGACATACTAAAATTATACTTAAATTTTGATCGTACATACTGTACGTACGGTTAATTTAGACTTGTTATATGTAACCTCTTTTTTAATGGTTAAGGTTAGGGTAAGCGACAGTATTATCCCGAGTTTGGTTAGTAGGAAAGTAACTTTGATTTGACGAATTTTTTCCGTACTTACTACAGTATCACGTCCGTCCTAAAACTGTTTCTGTACCGTACTATTTTATTATATCCTCATCCAGGACTGTCTTTTTAGACGAACCGGACTGAACTCGCAATTTAACATCCCTAACTAGGGTGATAAATCAATTTTATATATTGCAGATTTTTATGTTACACAATGATGATTATACTATACATATATTTTATACATATTCTACGACTAACGTATTTATTACATTATTATTAAACGATGATTCTAAATGTTTCAACTCATTATTGAGACATGGAATTACCTTGAAACTTTCACAGGTTGTTTATAAAGTATCTAAAAATAAGGCTATGTTTCTAATATTCTCTATTAAAATGTAAGTTTTAGGCATTCGTCTTGCGGGAATGTTAAAAATTTCGTCGATTCGAGCAAAAAACCTTATCTTAAAACATGAAAGTCAAAATTTAATTAGAATTTTGCAAAAAAACCAACATAGTTACTTTGAGATAGTTCTGCCGCAGTGTTTTCAATTGAAAGAAATTAGATAAATAAGTACATAATATTTTTGTGAAAACTTTAGAATTTTACGCTTTTCTTTATAATTAATAAAAGACTTAAAATAATTTGATCGATCATTTTTTTAATTTTACTGATAAAAATCTGATCATAGTAAATGATCAATATAACTGATATAGTTTTGATTACTTAGTTGATTTATCACCCTAATCCCTAACGCTAAGAATTTATAAATCAGAATCTTAATCATTACTTTTAATGAATTTTAAGATGATAATAATATATATTGACATCATATTAGGATAAAAAAAGAACATTTCTTACTATATAATATAATGTCGATAAAAATATATTTGAGATATTTATTTATAAAAAATCTTGATATATGAATTTAGGGCATTTGTTATCTCTGGTTATTACTGAAAATGGAAATTACGTATTATCAAAATCTGTTAAATCTCTAATCTAATCACTGAAACAATGCAATATTGAAGTAAAGAATAAGCGTACATGTGTATTGTAGAACGCAACATTCAATAAACACCCCCGATTAATTTGATTTGTGCCCAAAAGATATTATACTGTGTAAGAAAGAGAGAGTAAATAAAGATTCTGAAACTGAAAACTTTTTTTTTTTTGACTTTAGTCACAACATTTAAAGTTAAACTTATTAATAATAAATATTTCTTAACGTGTTATAGGCCGCGTATTCTTTAATCATCTGTACAACTCAAGACATAACTTTATTTTTTGATAAAAATAGTGAAGATGGATCACTTTACGCGAATTTTATACAAATATAATTCACGTCCCTATCACAATTGTAAATCTGAGATTCTTTTGTCAAAACTGTGAAAAATTAACAAATAAACGGATAGGGTACAAAAAGTTCATGAAAGAAAATGATGAACCAAATAACCTATCAAAATTACAGTTTTTTTTTCCTGTTAAAAATAAACTAATAATAATAGTAATAATCAGTGTTTATTTTATTTTATTTTATTTTTATTTAATTTTATTTATTTAAATTTTTTTTTATTGATAGAATCTCAATAAACTTTTTTTCCGTTGAGAATTTTGATTATGTAAACCGAAAAAAAAACGTTAATTCGATAAACAAAAAAAAAAATATGGCATCAAATTTACCATCTGAAATCATAATCGAAATTTGTGGATATCTTCATCCAAAAGATCTTTATTCTCTTGCTTCCGTATCTAAAAATTATCGATCCTTATTATGGTCAGAAACGTCAAATACAACTCAAGAAATTTGGAAAACTTCACGAGAATTATATATTAATCATAAAACATTTCCACCACCTGATGGAATGTGTGAACAGAAATACTGTTGGTTATTGGTAATAGTTGATGAATGTAAATTTTGTGGTGAAAGAGAACGATTTAATTTGAATATGCATTGGGAATTTCAATTATTTTGTTGTTGGGATTGTTTAAAACAACATAGTATTAGGTATTTTTCTGAAAGTATACTATATAATAATATTTTTTTTTATATATACGGTAAATCAAAAAATTTTAATCATAAAACCTTTTTTTTTTTTTAAAAAAAAAAAAAAAAAAGCTACGATGAATTGAAAGACAAAGTACCTGAAATTTTGATACAATGTTTAATACGAATTCAACAACCAGCAGTTTTAAAGACTAGAAGATATTTAGTCACCAATGTTTTTTCAACATTAGCACAATTTTATGAAATTGAAGGAAATTTGGATGTAAATTTTGAATGTGTAGAATATGAAGAAAATGAAGAAAATGAAGAAAATGTAGATGAAGAAAGACAATTGAGTAAAAAAGAAATTTGGATTCAACAAAAAAAAGCAGAGGTTGAAATGATATTGAGAATTGCCAAGAAATATAAACTTCAACATGATCTGGTCAGGTATGAAAATCGTCAAGAAAGAATCGAAAGGATTTTAAGAAGGTGCAAGTATTATAAGTATACTTCTACTTTAAATTAAATTTTGTATATTAAATAATAGTTGTTAAATTAGTTTTATATAAGTTTTATATAAATTTTGTGTATCTTTTTATCATCTACGGTTATGTACTGTACAATATATAGGCATTGTCTTATTTATATCGAGGGGCATTTACTGTTGTTTCGATAAAAACACGTGTACTGTAGTAATTTGTTGTATAAATAAATTTGGGTATAAATTCTTGTAATCCTTAATTTCCTTAATATTGCAATAATACTACTTAACGTTAACTGTTAAGAATTTCGTATTAAAGATTAAATTCAATTTAACAAAAGAAATAAAAGAAATGATAACTGACAATCCAAAATAAACAGTTTCCGTTCTATTCTTTCAAGTTGCAAAATTAAATATGTTTATCTCAAATTGAAAGATTTATCCATTAATTCGAAAGGAATTGATATACGATAACAGATAACGTGAAAAAAAGTCACTTGATACAGTCAGACTTTCTTAAATGCAACTTCAACGAGAGACTTATACAACACCTAAATACAGTTGTTACATGTACTTTTTAATTAATTATAAGACACAAATCAACAATGGCTTAAAAAATTTTTTTTTTTTAATAATAAAATGAAATTGTTATGTATATACAAAAATTTTGATAAAAAAAAAAAAATGGTGATGATAAAAAAAAAAACATGATGCAAAAATATGCATTGTTAAAAGGATGAAATAATTGGATTCGGTAAAAAAAAAAACATATTTGAAAATATAGTATAAACCACTATGAAACAAGTGGAAATACTGAAATAATGAAAAAAAAATCTTTTTACAAAGGCATATATATATATGTGGTTATTTTAAAAGTAATGACTTTTTAGCTGCATGAATTCTCACTTAAGTATGTGAGTATGCGAATCTTTTTTTTTAAAAAAGAACATACTATTTTTTGAAAACTAAAAAAAGTTTTGATTTAAAGTTAATGGTAGACATAACAAAAGGTTTTTTTTTTTTTTTTTTTTTTTTTTTCATAAAGCTCCGCCTTTGTCATTTTAAAAAAAAAACAAATATAAACAAATATATATATATACATACATACATACATACATATACATATATCTTAAACATGTATAAAAAAAAAAAAAATTCTTAGATTATTTCGATCCACTAGAACTATTTTTTTTATGTTTTCCAGAATTTAGAGTTGTCATACTATTTACCTAATATTCACCAAAAAAATTAAATTAGCTAATACAAAACATTCCCCTAAATTAATAAATAAACAATACGACCTTTCTCCAAAAAATAACGAAAAATAAAAAAAAAAAAGATATAAAGATGTATATATCAAATATAACATACAATATCGGGATTTCTAATTTCATATAAAAATCCTCTTTGATAATTTCTATCTTTCAATCCAAATCTTTGTTCATTACTAATACTTCTAATAGCTGGATACCAACGATTCATTTCTTTTTTATGTTGTCGTTCTGAAGCAACTAAAGCTGCTAAAAATCCTTTCGACACATCAAATTCGGATCCAACTTGAAATTCATTAGTTCCAAATCCATCATCATTATCATCATTATCATCATTATTTTGTTTATTTCCATTTCCTGTTGCAATGATTCGACGACGTCTTCTTCCTTCTGCACTATATACTATTTCATTATGATCACCATCACTAAATACTAATGAAGTTGCATCCCATAATTCATCATTTCCACCATTATTCATTCCAAGTAATTCACCACTTGATGTATGACATTTAAATTTACTTGGTTCAATATCAAGACCATCAGTATTTTTAGTATTTTCAGTATTTTCAGTATTTTCAAGATCAATTTCTTCCTCAGAATCAAATAATGCTAATAATTCTTCTTCCTCAGAAGACATAGAATTATTATTATCTTTGGCAGAAGAATGAAACCAGCTCATTTTTACGGGGTCAAAAATCATTCTACCAACCATATGTAAAGATTTTGTATTTGTTGATTGAGGATTCATGTTTGATATTAAAGCGGGTCTTTGTGGTGATGAATCAAAGTCTTTGAGAGCTGATTCGTTACCATCCCATCTTTGTAAAATTGGATTATATACCATTTCACCAACCACTATAGTTTTTCAAATAAATAAATATTTGTTAGAAAAGAATTATATAATTATACATTCTTGTTTTTTTTTTTGAGAAAAGGTTAATAATAAATTACCTTTAGTACCCTTTTCAGAATTTAAATTACGAATCAGATGTGGTTTTTTTTGTCGATTTTTCTATTAAAATAATAATAATAATAATAATAATAATTAGAGAAATAATTATAATAATATAATAATTATATAAAAATATAATTATGAGAAATTAATTATTGTTGCAGCTGATGTTGAAATTCGGACCTATTTTGATATGAAAATTTAAAAATTTTTTTGGGGGTGTTTTTGTCCGCTTTTTTTTTTTAGGGTTAGGTTAGGTTAGGATTTAGGGTTAGAATTGATAATTAAAGATATAATGTATGTGAATTTTAGCGGGGTTTATATTTTCAAATCGAGACCCCAAATATTTCAACATCAGCATCAGCTGCGACAATTATTTAAAAATTTATAATAAAAATAATAAAAATCCAAAATTAACAACAATTCACCTTTTTACTACTAGTTGAACCCCTTCGAGATTCAGTATTACTTTTTGACGAAGCCTTTGAACCAATTGATGAAACACTATTTTTTCTATCTGATAAAATACCAGAATTAGCATCTATTTATATAATATTGTATAAAATAATAATAATAATAAAAAAAAAAAAATTAATATTTTTATAAAGTAATAATAAAATAAATTTTTTTATAAATAACAAAATAAATTTTTTTACCAAAAATTGGAGATGCAGGATATATTTTATAAGCTCGTTCTTTATCCAAACAAACGGGTAAATCATCAAATACATCTAATTCAGTTCCATCACCATAATTTTGAGAATTATTTGGTTTAAGCATAATTCTTAAAGTTTTAGATCCACAACTCTTTTGATTTTTTTTAGAATTATTAATCTTATTTACTGTTGATGTTACAGAAAGTGATGGAGCAGATTTTACACGAGAATGAGTAGGTTTAGGACTATTCAATAATGATTTTGAAGTTTTTGAAGATGATATAGTTGTTGGACAATGAGATTTCTTAGAAGGTACTGATGGTAATGAACGATGAGTTTTAACACTTGATAAAGAAATTGAAGAAATATTTGCATGTTTCGTTAAAGATGAAGAACCAGAAATTTTAGCAGTTTTTAATGAAGGTGAAGACGCCATCTTTGAAAGTTTTGTAGAATCTAAAGACTTATTTGTTGAAGATTTACTAGAAGTAATAGAAGATTTTTTCGATTTTGTTAAAGGATTGAAATTTTCTTTAATACTACTTGTAACATTTGTGTTTAAAGATTTTGAAGTTGATAAAGTACGAGGTTTTGATGATGTTGTAGAATTTTTTGTAACAGATTTTGTAATAGATTTTGCCACAGATTTTGAATTTGTAATAGATTTTGTAACAGATTTTGTAATAGATTTTCCAACAGATTTTGCACTAGATTTTGTACTAGATTTTGTTGTTGTTGTTGTTGTTGTTGAATCTTTTCCTTTTGATGAAGAAGAAGAAGAAGAAGATAATGATGATGATTTTTGTGAATCAGGAGATTTTGATATAATATTTGACTTATACTTTTTTGAAGGAGGAGAAGTTTTAGAAGATATATTAGAAGGACGTTTTGATACTATTATATTATTTTTTGAATTTGTTGAAGACATTCTAGTTGGAGATGATGGAGGAGTTACCAAAGATGAAAGACAATTCTTTTTAGTAACTTTTTTTGATAAAGAAGAAGAATTTGAAGATTTACTATTTTTTGAAGTACTAGAAGTAGTACTTTTTTCAGAAGTTGAAGAAGAATCTTTAGAATGAGAAAATTCATCACTTGAATTTATATCAAAAGATTGAGGATCATCAATATTCATTAAAGAATCCGAAATTAAAGGAGAAAATTCGATAGTAAAAGATCTTCTTCTTGGTCTTTTATATTGTATAGGAACAGATCTTGAAACAATATTTTTGTTTCTAATATTATCAGGTTTAAAAGCATTATCATCTTGAACATCTAATCCAGACCAAAAATTATCATCACCAATATCATCATCATCATATAATTTATAATCCATAGAATTATCATTAATAATAGTATCAGAACGAGAAAGAGGAGAATTTTGATATTCACGTCTAGGAGGGAATAAAGTAAGTTGTTCATCAGGAATTTGTAAATCATCAAAACTTTCATCTTCACTTTCAAAATTACTAGAACTTGGATCAGGACTAACAATAACATTAAATCTTGGAGAACCTCTTAGAGAATCTCTTAAAGAACCACTTGGAGAATCTCTTAAAGAACCACTTGGAGAATCTCTTAAAGAACCACTTGGAGAATCTCTTAAAGAACCACTTGGAGAATCTCTTAAAGAACCACTTGGAGAATCTCTTAAAGAACCACTTGGAGAATCTCTTAAAGAACCACTTGAAGAATTTTTTAAAGAATCATTTGGAGAATCTCTTGAATGAAAAGCACCAGACATAATATCATTACCACCTTCAGAATCGAAAGCACCATAATTATCATCATCATCATCATCATCATCACCATAAACTTTTAAAGCATCAGTAGAAAAATTTAAATCATTAGAATCCATTAAATCAAAATCTTGATCAAAACTTTCAACAACTTTTTCAGTTGAAATATGTGGAAAAGTAGAAGGGTTATCAATTCTTTTAACTAAAAAAAAAATTAGTAATATTTTAGTATATATATATATACTGTATATATATATATATATATATATATATTATTCCAATCATTATATAATTGACATTATATAAAATACTATTATAATTATTATTATAATTTATAATTACCATTATAATTAATGAAATTAAAACTTGAAGATTTAGAAGGATCAGAAAAGGATAAACCATCTTCAGGAATTTCCATATCATTATCCCAATCATCCATATCTACAACTTTTTTAGGATTACCTAACATAGTAATAGTACCAGTAAATTCTTTACTAGATAAAGAATTATTTAAATCACCAATCATAGCTTTAACGGCGGCGTTTAATTGGACGTTACGTTGGATAATTTTTGAAGAGGATGAAATATCATCTAATAGATGAGGAGGATTTTTATTTGTTGAAGTGAATAAAGGCTTTTGATCAAAAGCTATAGTAGATCTTAATATATTTTCAGCGTCATCATCAGAATCAACAATCGTTATACCTGACATATCATTAGTAGGTATTTTACCAACATCCTCAATATCATCTTCGGAAGTATTATCGGTTACCATTAAACCAGAAGAAGGAATTTCGATATCATCCCAATTTTCTTCGTCAGATTCTATTTGAGCTAATGGAAATTTTTTAACAGTTGTATTAAGTATTGGTGGCATCACTTTAATCTATCTAAGTTAAAGTTTAAAGGTAAGGTTAAAGGTACAAGTTTAAAGGCAAGTTTAAAGTTTAGGTTTAAAGGTAATTTAGGTTTAAAGGTAAGTTTAAAGGTTTGATATTATAAAATGAATTTTTGAAAAAATGACTTTGTTTTTTTAAAAAAAAAAAAGGTTTTGTAATAATAAATTTCTCAATTTGCATTCGAAGAAAAAAAAAAAAAAAGAAAAGAGAAAATTAAGAAACGATGGAACTTTTTTTTTTTAAAAAAAAAATATTAATTTTTGTTACCACCGAGATATCAATTTCTCTAATGATAATGTGTATTCGGAGATGAAATTATGCTAGTAGAATTTAGGAAGAAATGACGTAATGCAAGTATAAAAATATTGTAATTGATGTTTATGGAACAATTGTATTATTATTGAGAGTTAATGAAAGTTAATGAAAGTTAATGAAAGTGAATGTTTTTGTAAAGTGAACGAAAGGTAAAATAAGGAAAAAAAATAATAATAATAAGCAAGAATGCTTGTTTATTTTTATTTTTTATTTTTTATTTTATATATATATATATTTTTTTTATGAATAATAACGATGTTTTTTTTTTTTTTTAAAAAAAAAAAAATTGTTTAATTTTGTTCAATCAATCATCAGGTTTTTTTTTTTTAATTTGAAAAAAAAAAAACCAATTTAGTGGATTATATAAATTCGGAAAATTTTTAATAAGATATAGATAATAATTAATTAAGATCCATCAGTTAACGACGCATGCCTGTACGAAAAGCGAGAGATTTTTAAGCATACGTTCAAGTCAAAAAGAAAGATCAGAAGAAAAGGTTATGTATTGTTATTTTAATTAAGAATTTTAGAATGTCTGTATGATTGTGCGCAAATTTTTCAGGGGAAGCCACGAGGGCTTACTTTATAAACTCCTTATTTATATTGAAAAAAATAAATTGGCGGGAGATTTGAACTGAGATTGTGTGGTTTGTGATACATTTGATCAACTTTATGCATTACTTTTTATATTACATACACAAAGCTTTTAAAAAAAGCAAAGACTTATTATAACCCTTCACGGTATCGGTATCTGTTGTGTTGTTCAATGGTCAAAAAAAAAAAAAATCAATGGTAAAAAAAAGGAATAAATTTCTATATATATAATAAATGTTTCTATGATATCGGTAATCTTTGGCTTATTCAGAAATAATACTTTATGTAAAATTTTAAAATAGTACACAAAACAACGAACATATATAACATATATACATATATGCTATCAGTACATTATAAATGCATCTAGGTAATTAAGGTAGAACGAATAAGATTTTAATCGATAAAAAATGACATGAGAGAAACGTCATTTAAAAACCATAATTAAATATTTGGCTTCATTTTTTTATGCTTTACAAGTCTTATTCTATACAAGTTAAAAACCAATTACAAGAATTTCAAGAATTACAAAAATTTCAAGAATTACAAAGAATTACAAAAATTACAATATCAAAAGAATAAAGGTAAAAAAAATTGCATAACTTAAATAACTTTGAATGTATTTAGTTATAATATTCGATCATAAGAACGTTCTAAAAAAATTCTCAATAGCACAAAAAAACATAATTTGTTTTTACGATGCATGTAATGATTTACCACTAAAAAACCTTTATGGTCTGAACTTTGCTGTACAAGATTCCTAAATAAATATTCGTTAAATTAACACATGCTAGGTCAAAATGATGATGTTACACTCACATACCAGATACGTATGTAAGTACTTACGTTACGTACTGAACGTACAGTACGTACAGTACGTACAATACGTACGTACGTATGTGCTTGTATCGTTATTAACATGTTTAATTAACATGTTTAATTAACATGTTTAATTAACATGTTTAATTAACATGTTTAATTAACATGTTTAATTAACATGTTTAATTAACAATGAGTATTTTTTTTTCAAGGTAATAAATCTTTGTTAATTTGCATTAAAAATTAGAATAGAATGAATTCAATTCGTTCTTTAACTTGAATCATATTTAATCATATTACTGTATTAATTCATACCCCTTTATATATATATATCATTTTTATATCATTTAATTTTTTTCCTTAATTAGATAATTTTTATAATTGAATAATTGAATAATAAATAAAAATGTCAATTATCGATATATCCTCTCGGAACAACGCATTTAAAGACGGAGTGCATTTATAATGAACCAGTATTTAGTACGTTGAGATATGAAAGTCAGTGCAATTGTATACTTAAAAAAATCCCTTATTAATATTATTAATAATAATTAAATATTAGAATTATATTACAGTATATTTATATTACAGTATATTAATATTATATTATATATTATCTGTTATATAATATTATATAATATTATACGTACGTATTAATCAAGTAAAATATTATGGGATACCGATATACATAGTTATGCACAAATTTGTTATATGCTCCATTGTTAAAAAAATTTATGCACAATTTTTCTCACCATAGTTTTACTATAGTTTACTATAGTTTACTATAGTTTACCATAATTTACTATAATTTAGAGGAAATTTGAAACTCAATGAACCTTGGATTGGAGAGAATAAACATGAAACACGAAGCATGCATTTAAAAAAAAGGTTAAATCACACCTTTTGACAAATCTTTTTTGGGAATCCGTTCGTATGAACCTTTTAAGAACATACGGAAACTTTATCTTATATATATCGATCGATATATATATAAATAAATATAAATATAAATAAATAAATATATGTAAATATATAAATATATATTTTTTCTTTTTTATTATTAAAATATGCATGTGATCGATGAGCAAAGATACGACCCGAGCTCTCATGGGACTTTCGGATCTTAACCAAGATTCATGCGTGATCGTCATTATATTTGAAAATCCGTCCAAAATCAAAATATATTATACAATTGCATTTACTAAATAATCATTCTAAATTTCTTTATAAACAGCCATGAATTGACTTGAAAATGTTTTGTTTTCATGCTCCTTTAAAATCTTTATCGATCTTGTTAAAGTTATTTACAATATCATTTTTCCTTTTTCACAAGAAACGAAATTTCGAAAAAAAGAATTCAAATTTATTCGAGTCGCAAAAAAAAAAAAGAAATATATATATATATATATATATATTCATACATATATTTTTTATATACATATTTTATTATAATAATTAATAATTCAAAAAAAAAAAAAAAATTTTTTTTCAATAAAAATATGGGATCACACAAAGTAAATAAACATGAGACCGATAATTTTTGTTTTTGTATAGGATTAAGATTAGGTTTCATAATTACAAGTACAATATGGATGGTAATTATCTTCTTTTTCTACAATTTGAAATTAGGATGCACTTAACCCCATTAATATAGCAAAAGATCAATATATATATATATATATATGTATATATATACTTATTGATCAATGTCAGGTTAACAATTACTATGAAATGATTAATATACTTAGCTTTTGTGCATTTTATATCATTTTTCATTTCATTTACTAAAGCTCTATATTATTATTAATTATTATTAATTATTAGTTAGAGGGATTTGCTTTGGCTATTTATTTATACATACAAGTGCATAATTATATTGATCATATCTTCAGTGGCAAAAATGATAACAATGGCAACAATAATAGTAAAAATCTCAGCGGTAGGTCTAACATAATATTTATTGAAACTTTTATTATTCCTTTTAAAATTATTAACAAATATTATTCATTCTTTAATTCTTAGATATTTTGTTAGCTATCCTTTTTGTTTATTCCATTCTGCTCACTTTATTAAGTTTGTTTGGTCTTGTTTCTTATCGTGTATATGTACGCTTCTTTTTTTCACTCATTAAATCATAGTAAACCAATTCCGCGCGAACATGTTGTAACTTTTTTTTTTTTTTTTTTAAAAGAGATCAATATCACTTTTGCGATTATATAAATATGGCGCTTGGTTAATCGCAGTATTTATAAACACTGTATTAGTAATTATAACTATAATATGGAGAGCGCCCATCGGCCACCCTAACGCTACGGCAAATACAGAAACCGTTGTATCGGCAATATTTGGGGTTGTTCAAATTCTTCTTCACGTAAATATATATATATATATATTTTTGTCACTTTTATTTTTTATTTTTATTATAAAATAATCTAATTAAATGGTTACTGTTTGTTACAGATATACTTTACAATTATAATTCAGGCATTTATATATCGTCAAGCAAAACTCGAGAAACACCAAACTTTCAAGTCACAGCATCAAAGTCATCCAACTATAAAGGTTGATAAAGCTTATGATGATGACATTTTTGATTGATATATATATATATATCAATATATATATACCTGCATATATATTTAATTATTTAATTTAAATTAATTTAATATCTTAACATATATATATATACATATATATACATATATATATACACATATATATACATATATACATATATATTCATATATATATATATATATATTTGAACATTTGCAATGGTAACTTTTAAGTGATTTTCATTCCCACAATATATATTTGAAACACTCCCACAATTTAATCCTATTAATTTACACAAAGTTAATATATTAATTCGAATTATTTGAGCAGGTGATCAATGTGTAACATGACTTCACATTCGAATAAAAAATCCTTACGTAGTAAAATTTGTCCATAATCAGTTCAATTTTTTACCATAAATATTTTTATTTAATCCGTTGATTAATCGGGGTGTAGTGATGATATACCTAATTTTATTTAGATTAGCATTAGATTAGCATCAATTTTTACCTAATATTATCAATTTTTTTGTTTAGTTAATTTTCTCCACTTAACCACCAAAGTCAATTAATTTTTTAAAATTAATAAACTTATATATATTAACGATAATAAATAACTTATCGTAAATCATTTTTGAAGATAAAATCCATTTTATATATATAATTCACTGTTGTATAATGAAAATTAAGCTACGTACTCAAAAGTTCGTTGATCTTATCGTTGCGTAATATTTTTCATAAATTTTTAATTATTAATTTTTGAGGTACAGGTACAGTATATCATGTCACAAAAAAATTGTCGGCCCCATGATTTACAAGCCGTTCGGACTATTCGACCCATTAATATTATTATTCCTTTCTTTTAATTACTACAGTTTATATGATCTTTTGAATCTTTTAAAATGTGAAAAATTAAAAAAACTAATAAAATTATATATCTATTTATTTTTTCTCCATCTGATCCGACAAATTAGACCCGAGTTTGAATTTTTACTTGACTAACCTAAAAAAATTGTCAAAATTAAATTAACTAAACCATTTTTGATGTTTTTATTAAAATATGTAAAACAGATCAAAGTTTAGAATAGCTTACACCTCCAATAAAATTTCCGAATTTAAAATTATATAGATTATAATCATACAGTACGTTGTTGAGTTTAAAATTTTAGAATTTTTATTTAAAATTTACCATAGGTAAAATTCTCCTCCCCGTTACACAGATCAGATAAGTAATGTTTCGTTAATCCGAATGGATCCGATAATCCGCCGTTAATTTTAATCGGATAGATCCGTTATGTTTACGGATTATGAACAAGGATTATCCGGATCATAATACTTCAATTTGACCAGCAAACCCGATGATAAATATATTACTCCTTTCGGTAAATATGAATGTAAACGATTATTTATTGATCAAAGTATATTATTTGAAAGCTAATTTAGTCGATAGGTTATTATTTAGCTTTGATATAACTGGTGAATACAACACTACAATTAGAATTTTTTATTCTCATTAATTGAGTTATGTGTTTAAAAATTCAGATTCAAAATTATGTTCTCAATATTCTCATTATATATTGTAGAATATTATTTTTGTAATTTCTGCGACTTAATGCAACAAAATTTTTTATATTTTTTCAATTCGTAATTCCATAACTTCGTGCTCATAATTTGCGTTTATGTATTATCTACCTTTCCAGGACTTCTTCAGTGGTGCCAATCTGAATTTATGCAATATTTTAGAATTCTGTAATATTCTGCACTACTTTTTTAGAATTCTGTGACATTCTGGTTAGCTGTTTTTTAAGGAGAATTCTTCTGTTTTTTGTGATCATCGTCCCTACTTCATACTTTATCAGCTCCATGCCGAATTCAACATTAGGAACATTTTTTCATCCTCATTAATTTCTTCTGATGTAGAGTATCGATTAAATAATCTTCTGATAGTCCATTAATACAAAGGAAAATTAAATTATCCATGTTACTAAGATCAACATTGTATAATTTGTGAATATTTTGATATGTAAAAAGTCGTTTCACCTTGACACCATTTTGCAAGAAAGGATCAATAAGATTCCTAAAAAAAAAGAAAGAAAACATAAATAGATATTTTTTTGTCTTAGATTAAACAAAGAGTATTAATGAACATTAATAAAATTACCTATTATCAAAAGAATTTCCAAGGTTTTGGGTGATATAAAACGTAAATTAATTTCGAATGAAAGCTTCATAGTACATACAAACGTTGCTAAATTTTTAATTTACATTGATATGTTTTTGTTCTTACATTTTAGTAAAGGTGTTATAATAAAAAACAATAATGATTATTATTAAAAAATCAATTTGTCAACACTTTTGGTACCCTTGGTCGAGTTTATTTATATAAAAAGAATCAAAAAAATTCATCGTATGCACCTCACTTTTGATCTCGATGATGAATATAACACTAGCGCTCATATGCAGTGATGTCATGTCCAATAAATTTAGTGGTCTGATTGGACTTGGACATTGAAAATTTACAATGTCCAATGCCTAATTAATGATTGGATTTGATTTATAAAAGTGGTTATATTAAAAATTTAATTGAGTCCAAAAAAATATTCAATAATATGTAGTTAATTATTGGATTAAAGTCTGATTTA